>WAAF01011526.1:0-12500 GCA_013400475.1 Tricholaema leucomelas
CATTTGCCACCCAGCCTGTATCTGTGCTTGGCATTGTGCTGACACAGGTGCAGGACCTTACACTTGGCCTTGTTGAATGTCATGAGGTTGGCCTGGGCACACCTCTCCAGCCTGTCCAGGTCCCTCTGGATGGCATCTGTGCCCTCTAGCAAGTCAACTGTGCCACACAGCTTGGTGTCATCTGCAAATTGCTGAGGGCGCCCTCCATTCCGCTGTCCATATCACTGACAAAGATGTTAAACAGCACTAGTGCCAGCACTGAACTCTGAGGGACACCAGTTGTAGCTGGTCTCCAGGCAGACATTGTGTCACTGATCACCACTCTCTGCATGGAATTATCCAGCCAATTCCTTATCCAGCAATGCTCCACCCATCAAGTCTGTGCTTCACCCGCCAGTTCCCTCAGGACCCGTGGGTGGATCTCGTCAGGCCCCAGGGACTTGTGCACATTCAGATTCCTTAGTTGCTCACAAACATTATCTTCAATTATAGTGGGCAGATCTTCCTTCTCCCAGTCCTTACTTCTGCCCTCTGGGACTTGGACATTGCTGCTGGAGCCCTTTCCATTGAAGACTGAGGCAAAGAAGTCATTGAGCAACTCAGCCTTATCCATACCCTTTGTCATAATTTCCTGTGGTGGTTTGGGTGTCTCCCGCCCCCCCCCTCCCCCCTCCCACTTTAGAAATCACACAGACTAGACTCAGCCAGCTCTGGAAATATGAATGAAGCTTATATTTACAGCTAGCATGATATACAAGCAGATATTTACAGTATATACAGATATATACATAAATATACAAGGTAAAANCAGAGCTTCCCAGCAAGCAGAGAGTGAAGTGCAAATTGACTTTATCTATGTTTTGACTTATATTTTTATACATCTCAGCAATCCAATGAGTGAAGTTGACATCACCATTGTTTTCATTTTATAGTCTATGATCTAGTCCTTCTCACCAAAACATTCTAGCTAGGCTCAAACTAGCATATTTTCCTTCTGGAAGGGTCGCACATTCTTCCTTGTCCTCCTTTTCTCACTAATACACTTGAAGTTCTTCTTGTTCCCCTTAATGTCCCCAGCCAGATTTAATTCTAGCTGTGCTCTACCTTTCCTAACCTGAGCTCTGGTTGCATGAACAATTTCTTTGTATTCATCACAGGTTACCTGTCCTTAATTCCACTCTCTGTAGGCTTTCTTCTTGCATCTAAGTGTGTCCAGGAGCTCGCTATTCATCCATGCAGGCTTCCTGGTGTTCTTACCTGCTATCCACTTTTTTGGGATGCATTGCTCCTAGGCCTGGAGGAGCTGATCCATGAATATTGACCAGCTCTCCTGGGCCTCACTTCCTTCCAGAGTTTTCTTCCCATGGCACCTGCTAAGGAGGTCCCTGAAGAGGTTGCTGCTGCTTTCTGAACATGGCCCAGCACCACAAGGTCCTTTTTTTGGACTGGCGCAAAACTGAGCCCAGGATTCAAGATGCTTCCTCAATACCTAATAGAGAAGCATGATCACCTTCCTGCTCCTGCTTGGCCACTTTACTGATGTTCCAGGCTACAATGCTGGTGGCCTTCTTGGCCACCTGGACACTCTGTCTCATGTTCAGCCAGCTGTAGAGCAACACCCTCAGGTCTCTTTCCATGGAGCAGTTTCCAGACACTCTGTCACAAGCTTGTAGTGTCCATGAGGTTATTGTGACCCAATGCAGGATCTACCACTTGACCTGGCAAATCTCATACAACTGACCTTGGCCAATTGATTCAGTCTGTTCAGGTCCTTATGCAGAGCTCTCCTACCCTCAAACAGATATCTATGTTAGTTTAAACTTTTTGAGTCTTAGATTCTCTGTTCTAATAACGCCTAAATACTTTATTCCGCATCCCTTCTGCCACAACTGTCCAAAGACAAGAAAATCCCATATATATCAGAAATCTCTTACATGTATGGCACAGGAGAGTGACTAAACTCATTTGCTTGGGTGACTGAACACTGAAACAGGCTGCCCAAGGGAGCTGTGGAGTCTCGCTCTCTGGAGATATTCAAAATCCACTTGGATGTGTTCCCATGTGATCTGGTATAGGAGATCCTGCTCTGGCAGGAGGGTTGAACTAGGTGATCTTTTGAGGTCTCTTCCAGCCCCTGACACCCTGTGGTTCTGTGATTCTGTAAATGAGTTAGCCATGACTGGACATGGAGGCACACTATGGTTTTACCCGTCTTGGAAGTCAGAAAACAAACCGATCTGTATAGAATCCAAAATGGACAAAGGCAAAGAGAGAAGGGCTGTGTTAACCTGAGTTATAAAGCTCTCACACAGCTGAAAACTTGAAACTCAAATAATTGGACATGTCTGCATGCTGCCATTCCTCAGAGAAGGCAGACAATGGATTTTGCTACTAATTTTAATATTCTACTTGCTTCATAAAATGTGAACTACAGAGTGAAATGCAAAGTGCAGACTCAGCACTGAGAATGAACATGAATTGAGAGATAAATCTCCAGACATATCAAGCTAACAATATATAAAAAAAATAATCATCAGGTTTAAATATCCCTTGGTGTTCCTCCATTTCTAAAGGTCTCTAGTGTAAGTTCAAGACTTCAGACTTCAAACTTTGGAGATAATGGAAGAGGAAGAAATTGTAGCAGGTTAATACAGTGGTGAATATGGATTTTTTGGGGTTTTGGGTTTTTTTTTTTGTCAAAAATTTCTCCTCCTCATTATAGACAGAGAAGGGAGAACACAGATAACTAACTTCTCCAGTTAGAGCATTCCATTCTCCAGTTAGAGGATTCCATAGCACGAGTATCATGGATTTAATACTGGCGTGAGAACTGACACTAAGGTTGCAAGTCTCACCATTCTTTAAGCTTCTGTGCAGCACTACCATGGCACAAAGCAACTACTGTACTGAATGCAGTGGACGCAATATTTCTACCGCTAGGATAAGATTTAATCAGTGTTATAATTTAACTAAGGGGCTTAGACTACAGCAAATAAAGTAAAAGTAAACATTTTTTGAGAGGAAGGCACCGGGGAAGAGTATGATGAGGTGAAAAAACACTAACAGGTAAAATGGATACAAAAGACTATTCAAAAGGTGTTTCATTTTAAATTGACAATTTTCCTGGGTTTATCAGGTTTTCAGCCATTCAGAACTGGCTTAAACAAACAAAATAAAAATATATATTAAAAATAAAACTTTGTGGTAGAATTATGTACTTTTCTCTTTTCCATCTGCAACCTATTACAGTCTCTCTATGTGGTCCCTACTGAAATATTAACACTAACAAAGGAAAAAGACTAATCCTCCCTTTTTACATATTTCCATGGCACTTGTATACTCCTAATCTCTTGGTGTAGTTACCAGAGTGCAAGTCTAATGCCCTTCATAGGGATTACATTTTTCAATCTGCTCCTAAACTAGATGACTCTATCCAAAACAGCTTGTAGGTAGAACAGAGAAGGAACATTCTCCAGAGCTCAGAAGGTCACTTCTTATTTCACCTTTGGTATGTAAAAACCACATATGAATCCTGCAGTGAAAACAGTGTCAGAGAACATCAGAATCACAGAATCACAGGTTAGGGGCTGGAGAGAACCTCAATATTGTCATGGAGGGGCTGTAGGCCCGAAAATAGGCTTATTCCTCGCTTTGTTTTTGCCCTGTCTGGACATGCTCGTATACCCCAGACAGAGGTAAACACGTTGAAGGCACACTGGGGGGACAATGGCTTTGGCACCACTCTGTCTGGTCTGCTCAGACCCACGGGGTAGTCACGTTGCATAAGCTCACGCGTTGGGCGTGTGGCTTGCTCGTGATCTTCCCATATTTGGGGGTACAGGACTTGTGGACCTTCCCAAATATGGTATGTCCCTGCCTGACGACAGAAGTCTATTGGACAGTGCTATGGCCGACAAACCCATCCATCTCCATACATTGCTTATAAATGGCAAACAAGGCACCCTCCTTTGCCTTCGGGACCTTCCTTTTGCCTTTGGCTTTTGCCAGTTGCCTCCTGTTTTCGACTTTCGCCACTCTCTCTATTCTCCACGTCTGACTTCTGCCTGAGGCTACTGCCTTTGTCTCGTGACGACCTGCAGCGATTCAGCCTGATCTTCTCAGACAGCGCGCCCCAGAACCCGAAGAACTGTTATCCCCACGGGGATCAACTCCGTGCCTGCCTTCACCTCATTTTGGGGACCACAGATACCAAAACTCTGATTTGTGAGTACTTAAACTCTCATATTCAAGCATCAAAGGAACCTTATTGACTCTGCCAGTGGCACTTTCTGCCATCAGACTCTCTGATTGGAGCTTCTCTAAAACCTGTACCAAATTGTCTAATTCAACTGTAAATAGACATTCTGTAGAGTGATTTCACTAACAGTGTACAAAGGATTTGTGTGGGTTTATTGTATATAGGTTTGGGGAAATTTTTTGTATGTATTAATAAATTATTTACTAACAATCAAATCAGCCTTGAACCTCCCCAAATTTCAAATTAAACCTCTTTACAAAAAATATGTCATGTAGTCCAACCCCCCCTGCCAGAACAGGATCACCTATGCCAGATCACACAGTAATGGATTGAGATGGGTCATGAATATCTCTGGAGAGGGAGACTCCACAGCCCACCCTAGGCAGCCTGTTCCAGTGTTCCATCACACAGTAGTGATGATGCAGACCCAAATAGCATTTCTGGTAACAGACTGGTTTCCAGAAGCTCAAATTGTTGCACAGGAGAGGAATAAAAGACAACTCATAATGATGACTACTTTTGACAGAAGTGTTGAAAGCTATCACTCTAAAATCAATGTATGTTTCTCAAGTGAAAAAAAAGTATTTTTTACAGAGCTTTGATGTTTTTGGGTTTTTTTGGGGTTTTGGTTTTTTTTTAGTACCATTAAAAATTAGTTGTTTCAGAGTGTCAGAGTCACGACTACAACTACAACTGAAAAATCACAGGTGGAGCTTGTTTGGTTGTTGAATACAGGTATTTTCACTGAAACATCTGTGCGCCTGGTATTTCAATGGTCTCCTGATCTGTAGCAGAGTTGTACAGGCCAGGTTTCGATTCAGAGTCTCCCAGCAATAAAGGAGGTTCTAGTTTGGTTCCAGTATTTAAAATGATTGAAATTATTTCACAGCTTTCTTGTATCTATCTATGAATTTCCCAAAGTGGATGAGTGAGGATGTACTACCGCTGAACCTGCTCCCAGTGAAACAAAGCTGTGGCAGAGTTATTTCATCAAGTGAGGGTATCATCTCAGACACAGCCTTCAGGTGCTCTCCTGGCAGTGCATGATTTTTGAAGTTATGGAATAGCAGCCTGAAAAGGCTGTTGTTCAGTTTCTCATTTTACCCATTAAACTCTCACCTCACATTGATTTTTTTTTCACAATAACTATCTAGTCTACCACTATCTTACTAGATACTAGTGTAATAAACTGAAATTTGTATGAAACCAAGTCTGATATTCTATTAACTTTTCAGTTGGGAAGGGGCAGCATTAAACATGTCTATGTGAGAAGTACTTTTAAAAATGTCTACCTAATGATGAATTACAGAAATTTCTTTTTTTTTTTTTTTTTAAAGAAACAGCCATTGCACCCCAAGAGAATATGTCAAATTCTCAGAGAATCACAGAAACTTTCACAGAAACATTCAGGTTGGAAAAGAACCTCATGACCGCCAAGTCCAACCAATATCCCTACACTAAAAGATTCACCCAAAACCATATTCCCAAGCACCATATCCAAATGACTTTTAAACACATGCAGGGTTGGTGACTCAACCAACTACCTGGGCAGCCCATTCTAACGCCTGACCACTGTTGCTGTGAAAATTTTTTTCCTAGTATCCAGACTAAACCTACCCAGTTGCAGATTGATGCCATTCCATCTTGTTCTGTCACTGTTTACCCGTGAGAAGAGACCAGCACCAACCTTTCCACAACATCCTCGCAAGTAGCTGTAGACAGCAATGAGATTTCCCCTCAGTCTCCTCTTCTTCAAACTAAACAGCCCCAACTCCATCAGTCACACCTCATAAGATTTATTCTCTAGGCCCTTCCCCAGCTTCATCGCCCTCTGCACTCACTCCAGCACCTCAATATTCCTCTTCTAATGAAGTGCCCAAAATTGAAAATGGTACTCAGGGTGTAGTCTCACCAGAACAGAGTACAAGCAGAACAGAGCCAAGAAAACAGCTACAGAGACCAGCCAGTAGGTACACATTGAAAAAGAACATTGAGGGTCCAGCCTTGGGCTTTTCGTTCTGCTGAAGAAAATTTGCTTACACTAAATTTAGAAGCATTATGGATAAGACAAAGTACCCTATACACTTGTAGGATGTCCTGATAAGGAGGGCAGAATCTCAGTTGTTCTAATTCACCTTTATTGATCTTTATTAAGAAGCTTCATGCCTGAAGAGTTTGAAAGTGTGGCATGATCTGCCCTACATTAAGGTAAATATAAATGCACTTTACTAGCATTTTCACGTCCTAAATGATATACAAATACTTTAACTTGACAAACCAAACTAAATGCTGTTGCAATTGCTGGCTTCAAGCTATGTGTAATGTGTTTTTCATGATACGGAAGAAGTCGCTTTATTACGCAAGACAAAAAGAGAGGTAACTATGTGATCCAGTTCTGTAAAACTTAAGTCCTCTTCTCTTTATGAATAAATTATTCAAAACAAAGCACTTTATTTTACAATTATATTTTTTTAATGGAATTAATTGCAGAACAGTTATAGAAGCCTCAAAGAATAAATGCTTCAACAAAAGAATTTACAAATACCATTTTTTCAGAAAACAAAACCAAAACAACAAAAAAATCAAGAAAAGCCCATGGAAGTTCATGCTCTTTCTGTCTATATTTCATGCATATATTTGTTAAGAACATCATATTGTTTAATAAATCACAAGCAAAACACACTTGAATCTACGAAACATTGAGCAAAGTTCCTCATAATGTAATAATATTTCACTCTATGACACTGTACCCATCTAAGCTACAAACTAAAAGTTTCTAGAACTTTCATTCATATCGGAAATAAGTGAACATGTAAGGAGAGAGGGAGGTAATTAAGGACAGACAAACTGGGAGACTCGCAGGATCACTGATTTGAATATTTAAAAACTAATTTGTAAATTTAAAAAAAAAATCTTTCATGGATTTAAATCTCTTTAAATGTCCAACACACTGAAGTGCTCCATACAGAGGAGTTTGTGATATTACAACATACAAATGAGAAAATATTCTTCGAAAAGTGAGAACATTGCTGTCTACGACTACCTGAAGGGAGGTTGTAGCCAGGTGGGGGTTGGTCTCTTCTCCCAGGCAACCAGCAACAGAACAAGGGGACACAGTCTCAAGTTGTGCCGGGGGGAAGTATAGGCTGGATGTTAGGAGGAAGTTCTTCACAGAGAGAGTGATTTGCCCTTGGAATGGGCTGCCCAGGGAGGTGGTAGAGTCACCATCCCTGGAAGTGTTCACGAAAAGACTGGGTGAAGCACTTAGTGCCATGGTCAGGTTTAAGTTTTAGAAATGAATGTTTAATGTGGCAACAATCAATTGCAGATTTTCCTAGTAGAGTTCTTGGTAATCTTAAGTGGGAATATTGAATTTGAACAGAAAAGGTAGTTGTTGAAGTTTGCTTCAGTATCATAATTTAATGATTTAAAGTCTGCATCTGCTTCATGGAAAACTGTTGCTGAACTTTTCCTCCTGAGAAGGCCTCTTCAATACTTGGTTATTAAAGGGGAACCTCCGAGTAGTTTGGAGGTGTCAGTTAAACTGTCTGTCTTCATTTGACTTGACCTACGCCTATTTTACTGACTTGATACTCACTCGTTCTAGAGAGAGGACACTTTCTTCCTGAGGAACAGCGTCTTGATGCTTGTTACTCTTTCCTACTTTTTCTAAGTTAATTGCCTTGGTCATAAAGGGTGGCAAAGAAAATAAAAAAGCAGTCACAAACTTTCAGTTGCAAAGAGTGGAGATGGTGACATCATTAGTAGTCCATATACTAGTAGACCCGGGTTGCCCAGGGAGGTTGTGGATGCTTCCTCCCTGGGAGGCATTTAAGACCAGGCTGGATGAGGCCTTGAGCAACCTGCTCTACTGGGAGGTGTCCCTATGACAGGGGGTTGGAGTTGAATGATCCTTGAGGTCTCTTCCAACCTAAACCATTCTATGATTCTATTCTATGATTCTAGTTGACTGGATAGGGCTGGGTGATAGGTTGGACTGGATGATCTTGGAGGTCTCTTCCAACCTGGTTGATTCTATGATTATATGAACATGGTGCTGAAGCAGTGTAACTGAGCTTAGAGACTTGATCGTCTGGATGACAAGGGCATGTGCGTTTATAGAGTCTCTCCTGTTCACAACCGATGAAGTGTCGAGCCACACATCAAACAGCCGTGAGAGGAAATGAAGCTAAAAGACTGAAACTGTAACAAGAATATGGCTTTAGCTTAAGAATAACATATGCACTATTAAAACTATGAAAAAAAATATAGCTCAGTCTATCTATAGTTTAATTACTTTTTTTTAACTTCTTCAGAATTAAGCTGTATTTTATTCACCTACAATACATTGCATTAGTTTTGCTAATTCATAATCCTAGGAGGGAGAAACTATTACAGCCTGTAACACTGAAAATGTATCCTGGTCATTAGATTCTTTTTTCATCAGATATGCTTTAGCTCTGTATATATAAAACATAAACTACAGTTATTGATAATGAATCCAACATACATTTTACCAGTAGATAATAATAATGACACACTCTTCTATTATTGAGTAAGAAATATCTATTGTGTAGCTGCCTTTTTTACTGTAAAGACTATTAAAGTCAAATGGAAACTTAACGGCTTTGAGAAATACTTTATAGAATCATAGAATGGTTTAGGATGGAAGGGACCTCAAGGATCATCCAGCTCCAACCCCCTGCCACAGGCAGGGACACCTCCCACTAGAGCAGCTCACCCAAGGCCTCATCCAGCCTGACCTTAAACACCTCCAGGGAGGAAGCATCCACAACCTCCCTGGGCAACCCGTTCCAGTGCCTTACCACCTTCACTGTAAAGAACTTCCTCCTAACATCCAGTCTAAATCTCCCCTCTTCCAGCTTAAACCCATTCCCCCTCATCCTAACATTACTAGACCGTGTAAATAGTCCCTCCCCAGCTTTCCTGTAGGCTCCCTTCAAATACTGGAAGGCCACTATAAGGTCTCCTCGAAGCCTTCTCCTCTCCAGGCTGAAGAGCCCCAACTCTCTCAGCCTGTCCTCATAGCAGAGGTGCTCCAGCCCTCTGATCATCTTCGTGGCTCTCCTTTGGACCCGCTCCAGCAGTTCCATGTCCTTCTTGTATTGGGGGCTCCAGAACTGCACACAGTACTCCAGGTGGGGTCTGACGAGAGCAGAGTAAAGGGGGAGAATCACCTCCCTTGCCCTGCTGGCCACACTTCTCTTGATGCAGCCCAGCACTCGGTTGGCTGTCTGGGCTGCATGTGCACACTGCCGGCTCATGTTGAGCTTCTCGTCGACCCAGACCCCCAGGTCCTTCTCCTCAGGGCTGCTCTCCAGCCATTCATCACCCAGCCTGTATCTGTGCCTGGGATTGCACCGACCCAGGTGCAGGACCCTGCACTTGGCCTTGTTAAACGTCATGAGGTTGGCCTGGGCCCACCTCTCCAGCCTGTCCAGGTCCCTCTGGATGGCATCCCTGCCCTCCAGCAAGTCAGCTGTGCCACACAGCTTGGTGTCATCTGCAAACTTGCTGAGGGTGCACTCAATTCCTCTGTCCATATCACTGACAAAGATGTTAAAGAGCACTGGTCCCAGCACTGACCCCTGAGGAACACCATGCAGCCCAGCACAGGGTTGCTGTCTGGGCTGCATGTGCACACTGCCGGCTCATCTTGAGCTTTACATCAACCCAGACCCCCAGGTCCTTCTCCTCAGGGCTGCTCTCCAGCCATTCACCACCCAGCCTGTATCTGTGCCTGGGATTACACCGAGCCAGGTGCAGGACCTTACACTTTTCATCTGTAAACTGCTGTTTTGTAAATTAAGCATCTACATGTGTTATTCTGATTAACCAGCTTGACTAAAATCTTTGAATTATATTGGCTTCCTATTTTGAAGTTGTCTAGTCTTTTATAGCACCTAAACCAAGCTTGCAATACAAAATGTGTGGTTGGGATTTACTTCACTAACCCACTTATGTTAAACATATCTTTTCTCATCAAATCCTATATGTTTTACATGCTTCAAAAAATAATTACAGCAACATATTAATATCGCTAAGAGACTTGATATAGACACTCTGAGGAATAGCACTACAGCCATAACTCAGATCTTGTTATCTTTGGGTAAAAAAAAAAAAAAGAAAGAAAAAAGATATTGTTACAGCAGTAAAAGTATACAGTATGTGTCTAATCAAGAGATGAATTTTAAATAAATCCCTTAAGAGGTCTCAAACATAATGAACTTAATGAAAATTAACACAGTGTGAAACAGAGCAGAAATGGAATCACGGACAGCATAAATCAGTGCTCAGACTGGAAGTTCTTAAAAGCTCATATTATAATTTTGAAAACAATTATCTTAAGAGGTCTTAATAATGAAAAAGCAATAAAGCTATTATAGCCATTCTCTGGAGTGCTCCACTTCACCTTGTTATTAAACTGTTAAAACACAAATAATGCGCTTTGGGCTGGATGACCTCCATATTTGTTAACATGGACTCCCTTTGTTTTAAAGCAAGGTCACCACACAGGACTCAGTCTATGAACAAAAAGGTTAAGCCACTTAAACTATGTGTTCCAATATAATTTCATCAAGGTAAGGATCAAACTCAATTATGTGAGATAAGAGAAAATAGATTTTTTTTTTTCTCCCCTTTCATCATAATTCTGATTACTATTGACTGATTTTAACACAGTGACTGCCAGGTGTCTTATTATAAATAGTGACTTGTTCTCGGTGGCTCCTGTTTATGGAGCAGATTAACAGGAATACATTCTTGGATGAAAAAGCAACAAAGAGTGCACCTGTTTTACCTGCCTGCCTGGGAAGTATTGACTTGGAACAAGTAAATTTAAGCAGAGTTTATCCAGCTTCAAAAATTATTTTGTAAAGAGCATCACTTTTCATTTGTTTTAAAAACATAGGGAAGATTGAATAATTTCCACTTTTAATTTTTTTTTCCTTTGGTCAAAACTACCCTTAGAAAAGATGTCATCAGTTTTAGATTAAAATAATTAAAATGGAATTGGGTATGAAACTGGGTATGAAACTCACTCTTGGCTTGTTATGATGTTGCGTGGTAATACTAAAACTATGCCAATATCTCCTGCTAGTTGTTTTTATTAGCTATAAAATCATACAACAAACCACTTTGCAAAAGCAGCAGTGTGATGGTTTCATCGAAGAATCCTCAATGTCATTGATTTCCAGGAAGCAAAGAACTAACTCCATCCTCACATGCTTCATACATTGATCTGAAGGAAAGATACACCTGCAAGAAGCTGTTAAGTCCCAGTTAGGCCTTCTGGGATTTGAGGGTATGGAATGTAATCCATTTCACCCTACTGCAGAGGTTTCAGAGGAAAGTTTGTTTGCTATTACTCTGAATCTCAACCACCCCCCCACTCTGATCTTAACATTCATTCAGAGATCCACTGACTGCAGGGTTGCTACAAATGTTTGCAGAATCAAAATCTTCGCCCTTCAAGAAGGTTTCGTGCAAGACTTAAGCATCACAATCAAACTGTTCCCTGAAGTATTCAACTGAATGAAACAGAAAGTTTTTTGACTTTTGTTCGGATATAACGATATCTTCAATATGAAAAGTGAAGTAAATTCTATGATATTTACCCCAAAGTACCAAACTAAGCTCTCTGGCGGCACTTACTGAGACACAGATGTTTCCTCCAAAACATCTGCATTTATGAAGCAATTTCATTGTCTTTGAACAGTTACATTTGATAAGTTGTCCAAACAGCTTGATTCTCTCTCTTCAGACTGCTAAAACTGTTTCAGTCTCGTATTTGCCCTTCCTTCAAAGAGCACAGTTACCTGAACTTCAGTCCATCAGGCATTTTTTGTCTCTTAATATTTAGGAGTCTTCCACCTGGATTACCTGGTGGCAGTAAGTTTCACTGCTGAAAATAGAATTATATTTACACTTAAATATTTCATCAATTCTTTAGCCATTCTGCTTTTAAAAGGGGCAAAGAAGAGAATATCTAACTTCTATTTAAAAATTCTTTGTGCATATAATAACATCCCATTTTTAATCTTCTCCTCCACAAATTTTGTAATACTCAAAGGAATCTCAAGGCTCAAAATCAGTCTCTTCATGGCACATCTCTACAAATCATTGCTATTTTTATATATTTATTAGGAAAAGAGTAATCAGACATTAACCAGAAATTAACTAGAGAGCTGTATTGTTATCTGTTCCAACTTTTCTGTATCAT
>WAAF01011530.1:3333-19388 GCA_013400475.1 Tricholaema leucomelas
TGGATGAGGCACTTAGTGCCATGGTCTGGTTGACTGGCTAGGGCTGGGTGCTAGGTTGGACTGGATGATCTTGGAGGTCTCATCCAACCTGGTTGATTCTATTCTATTCTAAGCTGTAAACGTTTCAATATGTCTGTAAGTGTATCTGACAGTTAGAACAAGTGGGACATGCTGCTGTTGATAAATTAGAAAGGGGATTTTGTTATTCTTTTCTCATTGGAAGTCTAAGTATTAGCACAGTAAGTTAGTTCAAGATCACTTTATTTCTGTTAATGACACAGAACATGCAACGGAGCTTATTCATCTAATACTGAGTTATTTAAACTTGAGAGCTTTGAGCATTTCTAGAATGCATTTAAATAACTGATTTATTGTGTTAATTAAAAAAGTGTCTGCTTTTTATATGCCTATGAAAATTAAGTGTTAGGTAGTAAAATTAATAGCAGAATGCACAAGCTTTATGTTTGGAACAGATACTTAGGTTTAGCTCTGTACTCAGAGACTTGTGTTGTAAAAACACACACAAACAGAAGTGTTCTTACTGCTTTTTCCTTCTCATTTAAATCCAATTTGAATTTTTTAAGGTATTGTCTGTAAGTAATAAATAGCCTTATTTTTAGCTTCCATATATTAAAAATTTCACAGAATCAAAGCAGGATTGATTATCAGGGGAAAAAAAAGGATATATAAAAGACTTAGAATCTTTTTCCAACTATTTTTTTTCATCAAGTCTGAGGCTATTGAAGAAGGCTTGAAAAGAGCTGTTGTAAATTATCACAGTGTCACAGTCTCACAGTATCACCAAGGTTGGAAGAGACCTCATAGATCATCAAGTCCAACCCTTTACCACAGAGCGCAAGGCTAGACCATGGCACCAAGTGCCACGTCCAATCCTGCCTTGAACAGCTCCAGGGACGGCGACTCCACCACCTCCCTGGGCAGCCCATTCCAGTAGCCAATGACTCTCTCAGTGAAGAACTTTCTCTTCACCTCATTCCAGCTTTGAGAAAAAAAAAAGTCAATCTCTTCTTTTGTTTTCCCTCCCTTTGCTTTCATTACTTACTTCAAAGATTTTGCTTTCTCTGCTAGGCAAAAGTGCCCAGAAGCCAGGAGAGTTATGTCAGGCTGTTTAGTCTAGGCTAGCATCACATGCAGCTGTGGAAATCAGCCCTTTCTGCTACTAATCTCTGTTAGCAGTTATGTTCAAAACATCTTATGTCATGGAATCATGGAATAGTAGAATCAGTCAGGGTTGGAATGGACCACAAGGATCATCTAGGACACCCTACCCGAGATTAGGGTAGTCATCAACTTCATGTCACGGACATCATTCAAAAGAGATACCAGACCAAGTACACTGCTTTGGAGGGACAAGCAAATAATCAGAAGAATAATCTTAATACTTTTCTGCTTTCTGCTTTGCCATTTTATGGTTTATTAGTCTAAATATAGGTGTACCTTATCTGTGACAGGATTGTGTACTGCGGTGTGAAATGTCACCTGCTAGTAATTTGTATCTTTGCGACTCACAGCGGAAAACTTGTTCTGTATCAAAAAAACACACAGCATTATGAATTACACAGAACCATATAAATACAATAAATGTATTCTAGAAATGCTCAAAGCTCTCAAGTTTAAATAACTCAGTGTTAGATGAGATTAGATTATCTGGCGACCGGTGCCAAGTGGTGTTCCTCAGGGGTCAGTGCTGGGACCAGTGCTCTTTAACAGCTTTGTCAGTGATATGGACAGAGGAATTGAGTGCACCCTCAGCAAGTTTGCAGATGACACCAAGCTGTGTGGCACAGCTGACTTGCTGGAGGGCAGGGATGCCATCCAGAGGGACCTGGACAGGCTGGAGAGGTGGGCCCAGGCCAACCTCATGACATTCAACAAGGCCAAGTGTAAGGTCCTGCACCTGGGTCAGTGCAATCCCAGGCACAGATACAGGCTGGGTGGTGAATGGATGAGAGCAGCCCTGAGGAGAAGTACCTGGGGGTCTGGGTTGATGAAAAGCTCAACATGAGCCTGCAGTGTGCACATGCAGCCCAGACAGCAACCCTGTGCTGGGCTGCAGCAAGAGCAGTGTGGGCAGCAGGGCAAGGGNTGCATTCTGCTATTAATTTTACTACCTAACACTTAATTTTCATAGGCATATAAAAAGCAGACACTTTTTTAATTAACACAATAAATCAGTTATTTAAATGCATTCTAGAAATGCTCAAAGCTCTCAAGTTTAAATAACTCAGTATTAGATGAATAAGCTCCGTTGCATGTTCTGTGTCATTAACAGAAATAAAGTGATCTTGAACTAACTTACTGTGCTAATACTTAGACTTCCAATGAGAAAAGAATAACAAAATCCCCTTTCTAATTTATCAACAGCAGCATGTCCCACTTGTTCTAACTGTCAGATACACTTACAGACATATTGAGACGTTTACAGTTCAGAATAGAGTAGAATAGAATCAACCAGGTTGGATGAGACCTCCAAGATCATCCAGTCCAACCTAGCACCCAGCCCTAGTCAGTCAACCAGACCATGGCACTAAGTGCCTCATCCACTCTTTTCTTGAACACCTCCAGGGACGGTGACTCCACCACCTCCCTGGGCAGCCCATTCCAATGCCAATCACTCTCTCTGTGAAGAACTTCCTCCTAACATCCAGCCTATGCCTCCTCCAGACTGTGTCCCCTCGTTCTGTACAACTCATGCCCATTATCAATTCAAGATGGGACAAATACTTCAACACTTAACCAGAAAAGATGCCTTTTCCTACTAAAGATGTGCCCATCAGCATGGCAGTGCCCACTGAAAATTTTATTGCAGTGAAGGCACTCACTGTAATTTAAGAAAGGTTTGATTTGGTTTATGTTCTTCCTCTACCCCAAACAGAGTTACTTTAAAATCAATATTAATATGAATAAAAGGTGTTATTTTTAATGACTCCATAACTCAAGAGTGTTTCTTAGGCTGCTTTAAAAAAAATTGTATGTTCTAAAAAATGAGAAGGTAATACTCATGTGTAGCTTTCTGTTACTGCATCAGGAATGGTGTGGACAGCAGGAGCAGGGAGGTCATTCTGCCCCTGTACTCTGCACTGGTTAGACCACACCTTGACTGCTGTGTCCAGTTCTGGGCCCCTCAATTTAAGAAGGACATTGAGATGCTTGAATGTGTCCAGAGAAGGGCAACGAGGCTGGTGAGAGGCCTCGAGCACAGCCCTACGAGGAGAGGCTGAGGGAGCTGGGATTGTTTAGCCTGGAGAAGAGGAGGCTCAGGGCAGACCTTATTGCTGTCTACAACTACCTGAGGGGTGGTTGTAGCCAGGAGGAGGTTGCTCTCTTCTCTCAGGCAGCCAGCACCAGAACAAGAGGACACAGCCCCAGGGAGGCAGTGGAGTCGCCCTCCCTGGAGCTGTTCAAGGCAGGATTGGACGTGGCACTTGGTGCCATGGTCTAGCCTTGAGCTCTATGGTAACGGCTTGGACTTGATGGTCTGTGAGGTCTCTTCCAACCTTGGTAATACTGTGAGACTGTGATACTTTGGATGAAACAGACTATAATGAATATTTATTGCTTTATGTCTTCATAGATATTTAATTGATCAAAATGCAGAAGAAGATAGGTATTTTACTATTGATGCCAGTACTGGGACCATTAAGACTGCCAAGATTTTTGACAGAGAAGAGACGCCTTGGTACAACATCACAGTGACTGCTTCTGAGATAGGTAAATACCATACGAAATGTAGCAGTTATTGGAGTTATTTGGAGCTTGCAGAGTTTTACTCCTGAAAGCTACCAGAGCTTTTCTGGTTTTAATAATAAAAGAACAACACAACCAAACCTTTAAAAAGTTTGTCAAGATACTCTTAATTATTTCTTTCCCCCCATTATGAACTCTGCTGTCACCTTGCGTACACATGCGTGTAGTGTACGCAACCTGACATACTTCAAGTGTTGTGGTCAGTGGCGTTAATAGGGATCAGTGCTGAGCCCCATCCTCTTTAACATCTTCATAGATGATCTGGATGAGGCCATCGAGTCAGTCATCAGCAAGTTTGCAGATGACACCAAGCTGGGGGCAGATGTGGCTGGGCTGGAGGGCAGAAGGGCTCTGCAGCGGTACCTTGACCGCCTGGACAGATTGGCAGAGTCCAAGGGGATGGCATTCAATAAGTCCAAGTGCCAGGGGCTGCACTTTGGCCACAACAACCCCATGCAGAGCTACAGGCTGGGGTCGGAGTGGCTGGAGAGCAGCCAGACAGAGAGGGATCTGGGGGTGCTGATTGATACCCGCCTGAACATGAGCCAGCAGTGTGCCCAGGTGGCCAAGAGAGCCAATGGCATCCTGGCCTGCATCAGGAATGGTGTGGCCAGCAGGAGCAGGGAGGTCATTCTGCCCCTGTACTCTGCACTGGTTAGACCACACCTTGAGTACTGTGTCCAGTTCTGGGCCCCCCAGTTTAAGAGGGACATTGAGATGCTTGAACGTGTCCAGAGAAGGGCAACGAGGCTGGTGAGAGGCCTCGAGCACAGCCCTACGAGGAGAGGCTGAGGGAGCTGGGATTGTTTAGCCTGGAGAAGAGGAGGCTCAGGGGAGACCTTATTGCTGTCTACAACTACCTGAGGGGTGGTTGTAGCCAGGAGGAGGTTGCTCTCTTCTCTCAGGCAGCCAGCACCAGAACAAGAGGACACAGCCTCAAGCTGTGCCAGGGGAAATTTAGGCTTGAGGTGAGGAGAAAGTTCTTCACTGAGAGAGTCATTGGCTACTGGAATGGGCTGCCCAGGGAGGTGGTGGAGTCGCCATCCCTGGAGCTGTTCAAGGCAGGATTGGACGTGGCACTTGGTGCCATGGTCCAGCCTTGAGCTCTGTGGTAAAGGGTTGGACTTGATGATCTGTGAGGTCTCTTCCAACCTTGGTGATACTGTGAGACTGTGATACTGTGAATACTTCCCCTAGTAGCATTTTGTAGTGAGTCAGGTGTCAGTATGGAAATTTGTCTGCAGATATTAATTACTTTGTGTAATAGCAGAATTAGTTTGGAGGAAGCTGAAGTCAATCTTGGGAAAGGTTTATGTGTGCTATTCTGCTAAGAAATCATGTGTAAGTTGGGACTGGCACAGAATATCTGAATATTGCAAAAGGTTTAGTAATCCCTTGTGTATTTTGCAGACAATCCTGGGTTAGTGAGCCATGTTCCAGTTGGTGTTAGAATCTTGGACATCAACGACAACCCTCCAGAGCTTGCCAGAGAGTATGATGTAGTTGTCTGTGAGAATGCAAAGCCTGGTCAGGTAATCTTCACACTTACCTTTCTCCCACTGAAAAAGAAGGTTTACTTTATTTGTTAATGCCACATATGTAAAAAGTGTGACTTGGGGGACACATGTTATAGTGCTTTTTTACTTAACATTTTTATTTCATATTTGATTAACTCCTTAAGTATATTAGGCTGAAGAGAGAAGGATGAAGAATTTATTCAATATATCTTTCCAAAAATCCCCAAGCTACCTTCAATATCAACAGGCAGATCTTTAATCCTGTCAGACAAATGATGGAATTTGACAAGCCACTATCCTGATCAAAATGAATGAAGCAATTTTCCAGTCTGTCTTCTAAGTGCTACATGGCAACAAGGTTTCAAATACAGCTCAGTGAAATGGCTGATTAACTTGCTCACTTTTTGCATGTTATTTCCCCTTGTCTGTGCAGAGTCATTATGGAAAAGATGTTGACTGGGGTTTTCAAAGCTTTGAGCATTGGGAGAGTCAGATATGACACTGAATAGCTGAATCACATCCAGCCACTGCTTCTGTGATGAATGGACTTCATTGCAGTCCATAGTTGGATGATTTTACCAAGTCTCCTTGGGTTTTGTTGGTCTTTTTTTTCATAGATTGACATTTTACCCAAGACTCTATGCTGGTTTTGTATTATTACAGAGGTAGTAAGTTGTAGATGTGAGCTCCTATCTTTCCCAAGTAGTTGGAGGGCAGAAGGGCTCTGCAGTGGGACCAGAACAAGAGGACAGAGCCTCAGGCTGCGCTGGGGGAAGTTTAGGCTTGAGGTGAGGAGAAAGTTCTTCACTGAGAGAGTCATTGGACACTGGAATGGGCTGCCCAGGGAGGTGGTGGAGTCGCCGTCCCTGGAGCTGTTCAAGGCAAGGTTGGACGTGGCACTTGGTGCCATGGTCTAGCCTTGAGCTCTGTGGTAAAGGGTTGGACTTGATGATCTGTGAGGTCTCTTCCAACCTTGGTGATACTGTGAGACTGTGATACTGTGATACATTGCTAGTAATAAGTTTTCTCATCGAATCTCTAAAAGCAGTGTACACAGAGGCATAGTGGCACATCAGGTTTTTAACGCTGAGACTATAAAAACACTTTGTCAGCCTACAGGTTGAGCAAAGTTACCTAGACTGACAATGGCTGGAAGCTGACACCTAAAGAGCAGTATAACAGCATGGCAAGTTGTGTTTGATACTTGCCTCATGAGCTGACCATTTTTTGATCCAAATGTAATTTCTGTGTTTTCAATAGTCCTGTAGTAACCATCTCACATGAATGTGTCTGGCTTTTTCTACAACAAACATAAACTTTTGATGCCTGCTACCTCGTTCAGCAAAGAATTGTGCAGGTTAATTGCAGGTTTCAGGAGGATCTATTATCTTGGGGTTTGTTGGATTTTTTTTTGGCCTTTCTCAGTTTTTCTATGCTGTCTTCAATCAATATTTACCAGCTCTTGTGCTGGCAGAATGAGAGAGAGTAGTTGATCCCCATTTCTTATCTCTCTGCCATTCATAAATCTCTAGCACATTGCACTTCAGCTGTCTCTCCTCCAGACTGAAGAATTCTTCTTAGCTTGGATATGCTGTGATAAAGCCTTTCTAGGCTTTTGATCATTCTGCTTTTCTTCCTATAAACTCTCTCCAATTTCTCTCTATTCACCTTGAGATGGGGAAATCGAGATTCAAGATGTGGATATGGAGTGGTTTATAATTAGAATCACAGAATCATAGAATCAATTCTTACAGTTTATGCTAATAATAATATATGGTGGTCTCAGCTTTGTTCTCTCTTTCTGAGCAATTTCTAACAGTGTGTGCTAGTTTGAAGCTAGCTAGAATGTTTTGGAGAGAAAACCTCTCACCTTGAGAGGGGGAACTGAGATTCAAGATGTGGATATGGAGTGGTTTATAATTAGAATCACAGAATCATAGAATCAATTCTTACAGTTTATGCTAATAATAATATATGGTGGTCTCAGCTTTGTTCTCTATTCCTTTCTGAGCAATTTCTAACAGTGTGTGCTAGTTTGAAGCTAGCTAGAATGTTTTGGAGAGAAGAATTAGATTACAGGCCGTGGAAGGAAAACAATGGTGATGTCTACTTCCCTCATAGGCTTGCTGAGAGATACAAGAATAAGAATCCAAACATAGATAACACACTTCTCCTGTGCTTTTTAACAGCAAGTAAGCACTGAGTGGAAAAAAGTGCCTGTGATAACACCAATATCATGAGAAGTAATGGTTAGCTTAGAGATCATCATCATATATATACATGTGAGGTTAAGAGCTTATGTCTTACAAATTTCACTTGGTTTCATATGCCTGGCTACTGAATATTGGAAGATCTTCCTCTTGTATCAAGATGATAGACACTTTTACTTCTTATCTCTGAATCAATGTCTTAGATATCTTTTCCTTAGAAAGCAAGAGCCATTAATTAATTGGCCTATTAATTAGATAAGTGTCCTAGGTGAAGAATATGTTTAGGTGTCAAGATGATAGGCACTTTTATTTCTTATCTCTGAATCAATGTCTTAGAAATCTTTTCCTTAGAAAGCAAGAGCCATTAATTAGTTGGCCTATTAATTAGATAAGTGTGTCCTAGGTGAAGAATATGTTTAGGTGTCAAGATGTGTGATGGTTTGGGTGTCCCCCCACACTTTAGAAATCACCCAGACTAGACTCAGCAGGCTCTGGAAATTTGAATGAAGCTTATATTTACAGCTGGCACAATGTACAAGCAGATAGTTACAGTATGGACAGATATAGACAGAAATATACAAGGTAAAAAGGTTAGACAGAAACACAACTCCCCTCCCAGAAACTTAAGTCCCCAGGAGGGGCTCTCAACCATCCCCTCACCTTCCCCCTNTCTCCTTAGAAAGCAAGAGGCTTTCAGGAAAGAGTACAAACTTTCTGTTTCAGAAGAATTCTGTTGTAAATCAGCAATATTTAACAAATTAATATAGCTTTTTAAGGTCTGGATTTTTTACAGCTGTGTGTGGTTATTTAACTGCACAGCATTTGAGCAGTAACAAACTTAATCACTTGAAACTGTTTTTCCTTGAAATATTTTTTTTGTCTTGCTTTGCCTCCCACCATTTCAACATTATTAACAAAATACATCTTACATCAACTCAATCTTCTATTTCTTTTCTCAAATGGGATGTTTTTCAATAAGACATAACAGCTTTGCAAAATTCAGGAGAGAATTAGCTTTAGACAAACTTTTTTTACTGACACAGCTATGACTTTGGTAAATGACATGATTGAATGGGTTGCCCAGGGAGGTGGTTGAAGCCCCATCTCTGGAGGTGTTTAAGGCCAGGCTGGATGGGGCTCTGGCCAGCCTGATCTAGGGTAGGGTGTCCCTGCCCATGGCAGGGGGATTGGAACTAGATGATCCTTGTGGTCCCTACCAACCCTGACTGATTCTATGATTCTGTGATTGATCTTATTCTGATACAGTTCAGCCAAAAAGTATCACAAAAAACTTCTAAAATATTCTAAACAATTATCATCAGTATTGTGAATTGTCTGTGTAGTCATAAAAGAGACTGTACTGTATATAGTTAATGAACTAACCATTATACTATATTGACTTCAAAATATGTTTATCTTCTCATGGAATCATAGAATGGTTTAGGTTGGAAGGGACCTCAAGGATCATCCAGCTCCAACCCCCTGCCATAGGCAGGGACACCTCCCACTAGAGCAGCTTGCTCAAGGCCTCATCCAGCCTGGCCTTAAACACCTCCAGGGAGGAAGCATCCACAGCCTCCCTGGGCAACCTGTGCCAGTGTCTCACCACCCTCACTGTAAAGAACTTCCTCCTAACATCCAGTCCAAATCTCCCCTCCTCCAGCTTAAACCCATTCCCCCTCATCCTGACATTACCAGACCTTGTCAATAGTCCCTCCCCAGCCTTCCTGTAGGCTCCCTTCAGATACTGCAAAGCCACTCTAAGGTCTCCTCCAAGCCTTCTCTTCTCCAGGCTGCAGAGCCCCAACTCTCTCAGCCTGTCCTCTGGAAGTAGAGAAGGCTGTCATTTTATTTTTAAAGCAGACCAAACCACTTGAGCCCTACTGTTTATGCTTCAGGTTCAGTGCAGACAGATTACAGCTGAACACTGAACAGAAAAATTCTTATTAAAAAGCATTTTCCCTTAGGATATCTGTCAGCTCAGTGCTTCAGACTGTTTGGGCTTCTCTGCCTATACCACAAGAACAAAGTTTATTAAATTCTACTTCAGCACTTGAGCTTACAGACCTGGCATGGAAAGGAATGCAGAGGTAGAAATATTGCTTGGTCACAGGTATTGCAAAAGCTTAGCTCAACTTTGATTGAAAGGAGAATTTTTAAACCACCAGGGCTTTTGAAGGCAAAGACTACCTTTGAAAACTTCCTCCCCCATGCATGCTATTGCATACTTGACATCTGGGATAAGTAATTATTTTTCCTAACCAATACTGAAGTGCATCTCTGTAGTGGTTTGGGTGTTCCCTGCGCCCCCCCCCCCNTATATTTACAGCTGGCACAATGTACAAGCAGATAGTTACAGTAGATACAGTTATAGACAGAAATATACAAGGTAAAAGGTAATACAGAAACACAACAACCCTCCCAGAAACCTGAGTCCCCAGGAGGGGCTCTCAACCACCCCTTCACCTTCCCCCTACCCCTCTCAACCTTACCCCAGTCCCAAGGAAGAAATGGAAGCTTGGCCAGGGGGGTTAGGAAGCAAAGTGGATTAGCCAAGGAAATGGAGGTGTGGTTAGGAGAGAGATGCAGCTCAGAGCTTGCCAGCAGTAGAAGTGGCTGTATAGTGCTATGGTCTGGTTGACTGGATAGGGCTGGGTGCTAGGTTGGACTGGATGATCTTGGAGGTCTCTTCCAACATGGTTGATTCTGTTCTATTCTATTCCATTCTATTCCATTCTATTCTATTCTATTCTATTCTATTCTATTCTATTCTATTCTGTTCTATGTTTGGCTTTTTATTCTTATATATCTCAGCGAGCCTATGAGCGAAGTAGACATCACCGTTGTTTTCCTTTCACAGCCTGTAATCTAGTTCTTCTCACCAAAACATTCTAGCTAGCTGCAAACTAGCACAATCTCATTACTGGGATGGCAGATGACACTCTGCATTGGCCACCCAGGTTCAGTCTGAATATCAGCTCCATAAAAACAGACGTTTATGTGAGAGTGTAATTCTGAAAGTCACGGGACAAAGAGCAGATGGTGAACGTCTCTGCTGCAGATTCTGACTGTATCAGAACGTCAGGATGTATAAAAACTTTAGATGCAGAAAACTGCAATAAGTTTGAACATTCTACTGAGGTCAGGTACCATTTGCATCAAGTCCAAATTTCAATGCATTGATTGTTAATTTTTATTTCAGGTCATTCAGACTATCACTGCAACTGACAAAGATAACGGTGCAAATGGGGCAAGATTCCATTTTTTCCTTGATGAAGGGCACTCTCTGAATCCCAACTTTACTCTGAGGGACAATGAAGGTAAATTAAACACAAATCTCAAAGTAATGCATCTCTGTCTTGTCTGGGATGTCTCACTGAACAGAACAATTTCCATGTATTTCATGAAAGAAAGGGAAAACTGTAATCTGTCAACACTGAACTGGCTAATATCAAGGACATAAGTGTATACAGCATACTGCAGCCTATGACTTATCAGATACTGGATTTTATTCTTCAGTTTTAGCATTTATGCTTCATTCAAGAATGTTTTTTAAAAGTGGGTTCATTAAAAGGATGTTGACTGGATAGGGCTGGGTTATAGGTTGGAGTGGATGATCTTGGAGGTCTCTTCCAACCTGTTGAATCAATGATTCTATGAATTTGGTCTATTTCTAGGTCAGTAGCGCTGAATGGGTGCTCTCAAGGTTATTGCAAGTTATTGCTTCAAGAAGAAGATGTAAATTTAAGCAGCAAAAAATAGTTGAATTAATGCTTATTTTTATGGATCTGCTACCAACAGCAGGTCTTGGATGATCATCTATCAATTCATGCTCTTCCTAACAAACTGTACCTACAAAATACAATCACAGATTCACAGCAGATAGGGCCAGAAGGGAAGTGGCCTCCAGGGTTCACAGAGTCAAGTGTTTCTGAATGGTTACTGAACCAAACAACCATCCAGCCTTTCAAACAAAAAAAAACAAACAAAAAACCCCACAAATAAGCCTTATTATTTCTGGAGTATTGCCTCATGTTTTGCATTTTGCAACCTTATGAAAATGAGAGTAAACTTAAAGCTTGTCTGTATTTTTCCTGTATGTATGAGTTGTGTCATTTTATTTGTATGCAGGTGTGGATGTGTTGGGTGTTTGCTTTCTTTTACAGTTACATTTTCCCAGGCATGCCATCATAGAATGCCTTCTGAGATGTTACAGGTCATCTCTAACAACTGAGATGTAGCAACTGCCACATTGGTACATATGCTACAGAGGAAACAGATATTAAAGTGTCGGTCCATGTAATTTTTCATATTACCAGTGAAATGTCTATCTCTTAGGCCTCAGTTTGTGCTTTTACTCCTTAACAATCAGCCAGCAAAATGCTGCACTTTCCAGAGAAGGGTGATGAAGCTGGGGAAAGGTCTGGAGCACAGACCTTTTTTCTACATAGTTGTAGACCTATGAGGAGAGGCTGAGGGAGCTGGGGGTGTTTAGCCTGCAGAAGAGGAGGCTCAGGGCGGACCTCATTGCTGTCTACAACTACCCGAAGGGAGGTTGTAGCCAGGTGGGGGTTGGTCTCTTCTCCCAGACAACCAGCAACAGAACAAGGGGACACAGTCTCAAGCTGTGCCAGGGGAGGTCTAGACTGGATGTTAGGAGGAAGTTCTTGCCAGAGAGAGTGATTGGCATTGGGATGGGCTGCCCAGGGAGGTGGTGGAGTCACCATCCCTGAAGGCATTCAAGAAAAGACTGGATGAGGCACTTAGTGCTATGGTCTGGTTGACTGGATAGGGCTGGGTGATAGGTTGGACTTATTTAGGAAGAGAGAAAGCTGCAGAGAGTCTGGAGCACAATAAGCTCAGTTGCATCTGTATGGAATGAAATTTTCTATTTGTTCATCAGCCCACACCCATGATTCATATTAACATTTTTCCTGCATCTCAGATCAAAAATGTGTATTGGAATGATCAGTTTTACTTGTCATTGTTGTTATTTACGAGGAGAGAAAGCTGCAGAGAGTAATTCATCCCATTCTAGCATGAATTCCTTTGCAGACATTTCTCCTTATTGCTCTTCCCTGATATGTGCAAATTCTTACCTCTGACCATACTGCACAAGACATCTGTAACAGCTCAGTGAACTGTCATTAGGATTTTCAGAATACAAATAAATATGCCAGATACCAGACCCTGTCTTAGTTTCTCTAGAACATCTGAAGTGTCATTAATAAGGATCATGATGAAACTCCTCCTTTGCAACCCAATATGATCAGGAAATAGCTACATAGTTCCTGCTTTCATTTAGATTAGTCATAAGCTGAGATGAATCTGATGCTATCCATACCATGCTGCTGTCATGCCAGCTTCAAAGGAAAATGCTGGCTAAAGCAATGGGGCTTGAAGTTCACATAGTAACATGAGAAGCTTCCTATTCTGGTGACAGTTTTCAGTTTCTGGATTCGGGGTGTGGGTTTCTTCTGCTGGCCTGGCTGCAGGTCAGGGGGTCGGGGAGGGATGGATAAGTTGTTGGCTTCTGCTGCTGCACTTTTCTAGACTTGACTGCAAATAGGCAAAGGTAATTGTGTGTTGTATTACCTCATTTATAGTAAAACTCTTCATCTCAACCTAGAGGGGTATTGGTTGTGTTACATGCCCTCACTTCTCTGTTGGGGGAGAGAGGGTGCAAAAGCAGGCTGTGATAACTGAGGACAGCCCATGTTTGGTGTCCCAGTGTGTGGCTCCAAAAGCAGAGTGTCTTAACTAAGACAGTTGATTTTGGCAGGAAGTGAAAGGATTGAAAGTAGGCTGAAGATGAGTGTGTGCCCAGGTGAAGAGCAGTGTGCCCAGGTGGCCAAGAGGGCCAATGGTATCCTGGCCTGTATCAGCAACAGTGTGGCCAGTAGGATGAGGGAGGTTATTCTGCCCCTGTACTCAACACTGCTCAGGCCACACCTTCAGTGCTGTGTCCAGTTCTGGGCTCCTCAATTCAAGAGAGATGTTGAGGTGCTGGAAGGTGTCCAGAGAAGGGCAACAAAGCTGGTGAGGGGCCTGGAACACAAACCCTATGAGGAGAGGCTGAGGGAGCTGGGGTTGTTTAGCCTGCAGAAGAGGAGGCTCAGGGGGGACCTCATTGCTGTCTACAACTACCTGAAGGGAGGTTGTAGCCAGGTGGGGTTGGTCTCTTCTCCCAGACAACCAGCAACAGAACAAGGGGACACAGCCTCAAGTTGTGCCAGGGGAAGTATAGGCTGGATGTTAGGAGGAAGTTCTTCCCAGAGAGAGTGATTGGCATTGGAATGGGCTGCCCAGGGAGGTGGTGGAGTCACCGTCCCTGGAGGTGTTCAGGAAAAGCCTGGATGAGGCACTTAGTGCCATGGTCTAGTTGAGTGGATAGGGCTGGGTGCTAGGTTGGACTGGATGATCTTGGAGGTTTCTTCCAACCTGGTTGATTCTGTGATTCTATGAAATAAGAATTAAGGCTTGAGGCTTCATAAAGAGTTTTATATATTTTGGGGTTGTTTGGTTTTTTCCTTCATTTTTTCTTTTCCTTGTGATATGTTTGTTGTGTTGATGCATTTCCTTTCTAGGAGTGGCTGGGACTGATGTGCTGGGGTCCTGTGTGTGCTCGCTGTGATGCTGAGCATCACCTTAGGGGAGTGGCTTAGAGCTCTGCTGTTGCTGTGCTGCTTACTGGCTTGCCAAGTTCTGTTCAAAGCAGTACAGCACTCTCCCAAGAATACTGCTTTCGAGATCTGCCACAATGACGGATAACTATGAGAGTCAGAATGTGTGGGAGAGTATGGACAAGTGCCTAGGACAGTGGTCACCTCTGGTGGTTTGGAATTTCACCCCTGAACTAGTGTAAAATCCTGACAAGTTGGTGAAATACTTGGGAAATGGCTGTTGTCAGTCTGAAAGTTCCTGAGTGACAGAAATCACTGCAGTGTGCTGGGGCATGGTCCATGCCTGTAAAGCCCTTCTTATCACTATTCAGAGAGCTTGGGGGCAAGAGAAGGTCTCTGGGTCTACAGGCAGAACAACAGGCATGGCAGCTGCACCACAGAACCAGTCAGTGTCAGCTGCCTGTGTGTGGAAACATACAATGAAAGCAGATTGTCTGGCAAAGGATGAAGATGAATCAAGGTCATCACAGGAATAAGAGAAAGAGCCAGGGGTGGTCAGTCAGTCTTCATCTCTGGCTTTGGGGGATGGCCAAGGATAAATGGTGGATGAAATGAGTAGCAGTACCCAGCAATGAGAGGAAAATCTCTCTTCCTCTGTACAGGCCTGTGTTTCAGCTTTGAAAGAAATGTCCCAGAAGATGGAGTGAATCCAAGAGAATCTGCCCTATTCCCCACATGTATGGTCCCTGTTTCAGCCATGAGGAACAGGTGCTTCCCTGTCCAAGGGAGAGGATCTTGGAGGTATGCACCATGACATACCCAATGGTTTTACTTTCCTGACTGTGGGGAGGACATGAGGAAGTGGGATGGAAAACCCACAGCAGTCCTAGTACATAAACTACAAGGAAATTCTCCTTGGATGAATGCTGCCCTAGTTTCCAGTGGAAAATCTTCCAAAAAGAGCAGACAAGCAGATACTGCTTCTGATCCTCCTGAAGGGACTCCCAAAGCATCTATGCAAGATATGAGTAATTCCAGTCAGAATTAGAGCAGTTCTGCCTCCAACCACATGGAGGAAAGTGACATCTGGCTTTATTGGACTCTGTGGATCTAATGGCTTGGCAAGCTGAACCCCTAAGAGTATAAAGCTTTAGTAGATACAGGTGCACAGTGCACTCTGATGCCATCAAAATACAAATGGTGGAACCTGTCTGTGCTTCTAGTGTGGCAGAGGAATCCCAGCAGCTGAACATGTTGGAATCTGAGCACCACATGCAAGTCACAGTTCACTTTCACTTGGAAGGGTGAAAGGAGTCACTGGAATTTGACTGCCCCAGAGCTGGAAACACAGCCCCACCATTTGGACTGGTCATGGATTGATCCAGACTGTACTGGAACAAGGTGGAGCTCCAGAGCGCATGCCGTGAGAAATCGGTATATGCCAGGAGGTCTCATTTTAAGTGAGAATGGACAGTGAATGATGTCTGAAGTCTGTTGTGTGATGTTAATTGTTGCTGGGCATGACACAGCAGTAAGGGTGGATATTGTCGTGGGTTGAGTTGAATCTGCTGCTGCTATTCGATGTCATGCTGCTGTCATGCCAGCTTCAAAACCGAATTGCTGGTTGGAGCGAAGTATTACAGGGCTTGAAGTTTAGATTGTAACACGAGAGGCTTCCTGTTCAGTTACTGCTTTTGGTTTCCAGGTTGTGGGTACAGGTCAGAGGGTGGTGTGGGGTAGATCTCTGGCCTCTGCTGTTGCTTCTGCATTTTGCTGCACTTTTCTGCCAATGGGCTGAGAGAACTCTGCATTGTATTAGCTCATTTCTAGTAAAACTCTTTTTCTGAACCGAGAGGGGATTTTTTTGTGTTACTTTTCCCTCACTTCTTTGTTGGGAAAGAGGGATTGTGAGAGCTGGCTGTGTTTACACGGGAAAA
>WAAF01011531.1:0-11879 GCA_013400475.1 Tricholaema leucomelas
AGGGCGGCGTTGGAAAGAAGAAGTGTGAGAGGCTGTTGAGGCATTTCAGTAAGCCGCCCAGAGAGGTCACCATGCCTGGGGGAGTTGAAGAGGAGTGTGGATGTTGCGCTTCAGGATATAGTTTAGTCTTCCTGGTAGCAGGGTGACGGTTGGACTCGATGACCTTCAAGGTCTTTTCCAACCTTCCTGATTGGAATGATTTTATGATTCTGCCTTGTCCTCATCATCCTTGTCCTCCTCATTGTGTTTTCTGGCTGATCTGGAAGGGTCTAAAGTGCGCAGAGCCCCTTGATTAATTGGGCTTTGGCTTGTTGTTTTTTCTAACATCTGCTCTACCAGGCCCAAGCATCATTTTGCTGTTTGAGCACAGCCCCTCCACTGCAGCTCAAACTGTTCATCTGGCAGTGGTTTGGGTTGGGTTTTTTTTTGGCACAACTGTTCAGAGCACTGGAACAGGCTGCCCAGGGGGGTTGTGGAGTCTCCCTCTCTGGAGGTATTCCAAACCCACCTGGACGTGTTCCTGTGTAATCTGGTGGCAGGGGAGTTGGACTAGACGAGCTTTCAAGATCCCTTCCCTGATATTCTGTGATGCTGTGAACTTCCTTCATGATCATGGCTTCTCCCAGTGACACTCAGCCTTGGCTGTAAAGTACACCACTGCTGCAGCCTTGCTTTATTCTGCTGTTCCTCACCTGCTGTGCCCAGGCTGTCTGGTGCTGGTTTGGTGCCTTCTTTCCAGCCTGAATGTTACTGTTTGGATGGAGCCATCTGAGCCCGTCTGAAGCTGGTTTGGTGCCTTCTTTCCAGCCTGAATGTTACTGTTTGGATGGAGCCATCTGAGCCTGTCTGGTGCTGGTTTGGTGCCTTCTTTTCAGCCTCAATGTTACTGTTTGGATGGAGGCATCTGAGCTGGGACTGGAATGAAAATCTGAATGCAATGAATATTTCATGGCTTACAAAATGATTATCATTCTGCCCTTGTTTCACTGAGGATAAATGTATTCTGCTGACTAAACTCGTCCTTAAATTGCTCATAGTGCTCAGGTAGCAGTTTTGTGGTTCCCTGTGTACAAAAGGTAGTCCTGTACCTCAAGAAAAGTAGGTTTGGTAGTGATAGAATCATAGAATAGAACCACAGAATGGCTTAGGTTGGAAGGGACCTCAAAACTCATCCAGTTCCAACCCCTGCCATAGGCAGGGACACCTCCCACTAAAAGAGGTCGCTCAAGGCCTCATCCAGCCTGGCCTTGAACACCTCCAGGGAGGGAGCAGCCACAACCTCCCTGGGCAACCTGTGCCAGTGTCTCACCACTCTCACTACAAAGAACCCTTTCCTAACATCCAGTCTGAATCTCCCCTCTGCCAGTTTAAACCCATTCCTCCTTGTCCTGCCATCACAAGACCTTGTCAACAGTCCCTCCCCAGCCTTCTTGTAGGTCCCCTTAACTACTGGAAGGCCACTCCAAGGTCTCCTGGAAGCCTTCTGTTCTCCAGACTGCAGAGCCCCAACTCTCTCAGCCTGTCCTCATAGCAGAGCTGCTGCAGCCCTGAGTATCTTGGTGGCCTCCTCTGGACTGGCTCCAGCAGTTCCATGTCCTTCTTGTGCTGGGGGCTCCACAACTGCACCCAGGACTGCAGGTGGGGTCTGAGGAGAGCAGAGCCAAGGGGCAGAATCCCCTCCCAGTAGGGTAGTATGAAACTGCCTGTGTCAAATGGATGAAAAAGAGAAGCAAACTGCTCATGTCTGAAATGCTTGAGTGGCTTGGAACCTAGACCCTACCTAGGGTTGCAAAGCAACGCTTCAGAGGTGCTGGCAGTGTGAAACCAGGCACCTAAGTCAGTTGGAATTGTGAAAGGGATCTCAAGTGACGTGGAGCTTTGTGAGCCTGCCAGCACTGACAGCCATAGGGTGCTTTGTTGGAGACCTTGGTTGTGAGATCAAAGTCTTGTGCTCCTGTTTCCCAGCATAATACTTAGGATTAGCTTCTTAGTAGCTTGAAGGCAGTGGTAGCATCTCCTGTGTTCCCGACAAGCCTCCCTGCCTTGAAGAACTGCTGCTTTCTGCTAATCTGCTCTCGTGTTCTGGCCTAAGCCCAGCTCACTTCAGGGGGGAATCATTGTTAATTTGGAGCTGCAGTAGCTTGCTGCTTCTGAAAGGCCTCTGCCAGGCACCTCAGCCTGAAGAGCAACATGGCTGTGATTCCCTGGAAATGTAGGGCCAGGCCAGCCTCAGCTTTGAGAGAATTCCCTTTGGTGATGCTAAGTCCCCAGCAGTGTATAATTGGACCAGATAAAGCTGTTCCCATGTTCCTCTGCCTTGCAAGGGTGGCAGTTTGGGAGTGAGGGAGCTGTGTTTGAGTGCTTTGCCTTGTAGCAATATTGGAATGGTTACTGGGACGGCAATTTAGGATGAGGATTTATTTCAGCCAATATGGGTTAGATTGTGGTTTGAATCATAGAATCAGCCAGGTTGGAAAACACCTCCAAGCTCATCCAGTCTGACCTAGCACCCAGCTCTAGCCAAGCAACCAGACCATGGCACTAAGTGCCCCAGCCAGGCTTGGCTTCAACACCTCCAGGCACAGTGACTCCACCACCTCCCTGGGCAGCCCATTCCAATGCCAATCACTCTCTCTGCCAACAACTTCCTCCTAACATCCAGCCTAGACCTGCCCTGGCACAGCTTGAGGCTGTGTCCCCTTGTTCTGTTGCTGCTTGCCTGGCAGCAGAGACCAACCCCACCTGGCTACAGCCTCCCTTCAGGTAGCTGCAGACAGCAATGAGCTCTGCCTTGAGCCTCCTCTTCTGCAGGCTGCACACCCCCAGCTCCCTCAGCCTCTCCTCACAGGGCTGTGCTCCAGGCCCCTCTCCAGCCTTGCTGCCCTTCTCTGGACACCTTCCAGCACCTCAACATCTCTCTTGACTTGAGGAGCCCAGAACTGGACACAGCACTCAAGGTGTGTCCTGAGCAGTGCTGAGCACAGGGGCAGAAGAACCTCCCTTGTCCTGCTGCTCCTGAGCCAGCCCAGGATGCCATTGGCTCTGCTGCCCACCTGGGCACTCTGCTGCCTCATCTTCAGCTACTCTCTACCAGGACCCCCAGGTCTCTTTCGTCCTGGCTGCTCTCAGCCACTCTGTCCCCAGCCTGTAGTGCTGCTTGCGGTTGTTGTGGCCAAAGTGTAGAGCCCTGCACTTTCTCATGTCACAAATGGACCTGGCTCCTCACTGAAGGAGCAGTGGGTCAGTATGCCACTAACATGTCACTCAATCAGAGCTTGGGTGTCCTTGATTCTGTACTTGACTCTGCAAGCTCCTTTTGACCTAGTGTGTAGCAGCTTTATTGATGGAAGGCAAAGAGAAGGTCAACTTCAAAGAACAAACTTTGTCCTTCTCCTCTGTGATGCTGTAATAAAGCTGAGGACTTGGAAGGATTTCACCAGCTAGCACATGCACCATCCTCTTCTGCTTTTCTGATGCCTTAAGACATTTTATATGCATTACATCATGGAGCTACTTGGAAACAATAACAAATGTGGTATGTCTCCTGTCTGGTCTAAGGGTTTCCACTTCAGTTTTTTATCAAGGCTTCTTTATATGTTTGAAAATTGCTGTAAGAAGCTGTAAAGTATTGCAATGAGAAAGTCATAAGTCAGTAGGATTAAGTGTGATGATAAAAACAGTAACAGTTCAGCAATAGCCATAAAATAATAGGAAATATTGGGGGAGTACAAGTAGCAGCTGGAACAACTGAATTGTGTTCCCTCACAGGATAGATTCAGACTGTTCTGGGCTCCTCAACTCAAGAGAGATGTTGAGGTGTTGGAAGGTGTCCAGAGAAGGGCAATGAAGCTGGTGAGGGGCCTGGAGCACAGCCCTGTGAGGAGAGGCTGAGGGAGCTGGGGGTGTGCAGCCTGCAGAAGAGGAGGCTCAGGGCAGAGCTCATTGCTGTCTGCAGCTCCCTGAAGGGGGGAGGTTGGGCTCTGCTGCCAGGCAAGCAGCAACAGAACAAGGGGACACAGTCTCAAGTTGTGGCAGGGGAGGTCTAGGCTGGATGTTAGGAGGAAGTTGTTGTCAGAGAGAGTGATTGGCATTGGAATGGGCTGCCCAGGGAGGTGGTGGAGTCACCGTCCCTGGGTGGGGCACTTAGTGCCATGGTCTGGTTGCTCGGCTAGGGCTGGGTGCTAGGTTGGACTGGATGAGCTTGGAGGTCTCTTCTGACCTGGTTGATTCTGTGATCCCATGGATTGGTTAATCCAGGCTCCAGGGACCTTTCTCAGCCACGCAGACGACTCGGCAGGAACGGGGGTCCGGGTGCTTAGCCGGCAAACAGTTCAGCAGTGTTATGAGGGTGGTTGCTGCAGCTCAGCAGTGCTGTTTCTGATTTTAGAATATCCTTCTCTTGTCCCTTAGGAATTGGAGGTACATTGCTGCAGTGGCTGCTGCTGGGTGATGCTTAGCTTACACTTCTGCTCTTCTGTGCTGCAGGTGCACTTCTGTCCGCTACGACACGGACTTGCCTGCGACCAGCCTCATCATCACCTTCCACAATGAGGCACGCTCCACCCTGCTCCGCACGGTGAGGAGGTGAGTTCAGCAAGGGGTGCCAGGCCCTAAGGAAGGGCACTGGTGGAGGGGTAGGCATTTTCCAGCAGTTAGACAAAGAGGGTGGCTGGGTTCCTCCGAGGGCTTGTGGGGATGTGCCTTTAAGCTGGCCCACTCAAAGAGGGAAGCGGCCTGGGTTGGCAGTGTGAACGTTTACCTTCAAAACCAGAGCATATCTGTAGTTAGCCACCACCTGGCCCCTGGTGGGGGCAATCAGTAGCAGCAGAAAGGAGCTGCTGCACCTGCATTTGCAGCTGTGTCACAGAATCACACAATGTCAGGGACTGGGAGGGACCTCCAAAGCTCATCTGGTCCAGCCCCTCTGCCAGAGTGGAATCTCCTAGACCAGATCACACAGGTACACATCTAGGCAGGTTTTTAATATCTCCAGAGAGGGAGACTCCACAACCCCCCTGGGCAGCCTGTTCCAGTGCTCTGTCACCCTTACAGGGAAAAAAACCCTCCTTGTGTTTAAATGAAACTTCCTCTGCCTCAGCTTCCACCCAGTGCCCCTTGTGCTGTCTCTGGGCATCACCCAGCAGAGCCTGGCTCCAGCCTCCTGGCACTCACCTGCACATCTTTATAAAGATCTGTATGAGCTTAGTTTGGAAGAGTGAGGGGGGGGCAAAGGGGACACTTTGTTCTGTTAGATGCAGCTGAGGGATTGTGTTCCATAAAAGGGAATAAGCAGGCAGCTCCCTCTAGGGCACTTGTTACAGGAGCTTGGGCTGGCTCAGTGAGGGCTCAGAAGTCTTTCAAGCAGAAGGTAATGAACTTGAAGTCTCCTGGAAACCAAGCCCTTGTGGTCTCAGTAGGTGCTGGGAAACAGTTGCTGAACCCAGTAGCCTACCAGATCCTCTGTAGGCCTTTGTGCACCCCCTGCAAGACATTTGGTGTCTGGTACCAGCATCACCTCATGTCTGACTATCAGGAACTGCCATGTCCAACCAAGTAAATAGATGGCATAGGGCCTGTCAGCATCCCCATGGAGGCAGAAGCATGCAGTCATCTGTACCACAAAGCAGAGTCCCAGCTGCTCCTCACCTCCTCCTTCTGTCACTCCCGCAGAACCCAGGGAGGCTCTTTTCCCTTTTGGTTTTTACACACAAAATAACCTTTCCATTTCTCTCCTAACAAGTAATTTCTCTGAAACTTAGTGCACAGGGTTAACCCTCCTGGGAGGAGTGATCTTCACCCTGACTCCAGGGCTGGGTCTGAACACTAGGTGATGGTTAGTCTGCTCCTCTTTCCTGTCTAGAGGTCCATGAAAGCAGGGGGACATCCACTTCCGATCTCTCTCCCCCTGCCTGCCTGCTTGCATCACCATTCCTCTTGCCTGCTGCTTATCCTTTCACCACGTGGCCATCACCCACGAGGCAGGTGGAACCCACTGCCATCAAATCTGGTTGTGTGTTTGCATGTTGTGTGCCTTGTTTTCCCTTCCCTGTACCTGTGTAACTTCCCTGCCTCCTATGCCTTTGATTGATTGTTAAACTTTGCTTCTCTGAACTTCCAAATGGCAGTGAGAGTATCTCTTTGGGTCTGCTTTACCTTTCCTCTCTCTCCATCCAATTCCTTTTCATTTGGGAAAGAAGGGGGGAGAGAGAATGGCATCCTATGAATTGTCATTGGTTCTGTCAACTGTAAATTAAATTAGAACAGAGACACTTAGAAAGCAGCTCCAGGAGCAGCCTGTGGAGACTGAAGGAAGAGTGAGCTGTGCAGGTAGAAGGCTGAGCTGATGGTATCCCTAACAGCAATGCCTTGTTCATCAACACCAATTCCTCCCTTGCAGACCCTCTGACCTGAGAGAGATGTGCTCTGTGAATCAGTAACAGGCTTTCTCCAGCTGGCCCCATGGCCAGGAGGCTGGGTTGCTGTCTGTCAGGACTGGTGCTGCTGTGTTCCCAGGCACCTGTACGGATTGCATTAACACACTTTGTCTTTTTGCCTCTGTAATTTCCTCTTCATTTGAACTGCGAAATGAGCTCTGCAGAGCCACTGTTCAGAGAATGAGCAGGCTTGCTTGGAACCCGTGCTGCCAGGGTGACTGTCAGCTACATCACAGGTCAGACAGGAAATGGTTAGCTGCTCAGAAACCACAGCAAGAGGGTCCTTAAGCAAACCTCAGAATCAGAATCACAGAATTAATCAGGTTGGAAAAGACCTTCAAGATCATTGAGTCCAACCTATCACCTAACACCTTCTGATGAACTGACCCATGGCACTAAGTGCCTCATCCAGCCTCCTCTTAAACACCTCCAGGGACGGCGGCTCCACCACCTCCCCAGGCAACCCATTCCAATGCAAATCACTCTTGCTGTGAAGAACTTCTTCCTAAAGAAGAACTATGTCACCTCTGCTGTGGGCACAGACTGAAAGAGTTGGGGCTGTGCAGGCTGCAGAAGAGGAGGCTCCCAGGTGACCTTCTTCTGGCCTTCCAGTATCTGAAGTGGGCTACAAAAGAGCTGGGGAGGGATTTTTTAGTTCAGACTGGCCATGAGGAGGAAGTTGTTGAGCATGAGAGTGGTGAGAGGCTGGACTGGGTTGCCCAGGGAGGTGGTTGAGGCCCCATGGCTGGAGGTGTTTAAGGCCAGGCTGACTGAGGCTGTGTGCAGCCTGCTCTAGGGTAGGGTGTCCCTGGGCATGGCAGGGGGGTTGGCACTGGCTGCTCCTTGTGGTCCCTTCCAACCCTGACTGATTCCATGATTCTTTTCTCCAGGCTAACCAACCCCAGCTCTGTAAAGCTTAGCTAATACAGCTGATGCTCCAGACCTCTGCTGAACCTGCTTCAGCATGTCCCTCTCTTCCTTGTCTTGGGAAGTCCAGAACTGCACACAGCACTCAAGATGTGCTATTGCCAGTCCTCAGATGTAGCATCCTGCATCCTAGAGCTCCCCACAATGCCCTGAATAACCAATAGCCCATCTGCTCAGACTGGTCCTGGCAATCCTGCTGCTGCCACTGGAGGAGGAGCTGGCTGTGCTCTGCTGTGAATGGCTGGCATTTCCTCCAGACCTTTGGCTACAGATGGAGTCCTCATTGCCAGATGGTTTGCAGCCAGTGCATGGGACTGATTTACTCTGTGCTTACATCAAATGTCAGAAGTGTCTGTGATTTATCCCTGTCTGACAAGGGATCCCAAAGGCTGGGTTCTTCTTTGGCCCTGCAGTATTTGCAGTGTCACACAACCAACCCTTGGCTAGAAGTCTTGCCTTTGAGGCACAGGAGGTTTGACAGTTGTACACAGGGATGGGGGCATAGGCCCTGGCCGTGCTGTTAAAAGAGACATAGAGCTAAGTCCCACTTGCAGGCTGACACAGATGTTGTAGAGGCAGCTGCAGATTTCAGGGTGATCTTGAAAGCCTCTTCTGTAACCTGACAGTTGTCTTTTGGCAAACCCCACCTGGATGTGCCAGGCTGAGTTACTGCTGTGGCTGTAATTGTCGCTGCATTCACATCCACAGGCAGTTCAAAGAGAATCATAGAATGGTTTAGGTTGGAAGGGACCTGAAGGATCATCCAGCTCCAACCCTCCACCGTAGGCAGGGACACCTCCCACTAGAGCAGGTCACTCACCTCCCTGGACAACCTGTTCCAGTGTCTCACCACCCTCACTGTAAAGAACTTCCTCCTAACATCCAGTTTCAGTCTCCCCTCTGCCAGTTCAAACTCGTTACCTCTCATCCTGACATTCCCAGACCTTGTCAACAGTCCCTCCCCAGCCTTCCTGTAGACCCCCTTCAGATACTGGAAGGCCTCCTTCAATCCTTCTCTCTCTACTGGAAGTTCTCTTTGAATCCTTCTCTTCTTCAGGCTGCAGAGCCCCAATTCTCTCAGCCTGTCCTCATAGCAGAGCTGCTGCAGCCCTCGAGCATCTTCATGCCACTCCTCTGGACTGGCTCCAACAGTTCCATGTCCCTCTTGTGCTGGGGGCTCCAGAACTGCACACAGGAGTCCAGTGGGGTCTGACTGATGATTTATGTGTAATTACTTTGTAGCACTCTGGGACAAGTCAAGTGTCAAAGAGACAGGACTGTGCTGTTCTGTTTGGTTTATGACCTGGCTGTGACTCTGCACAGTTGCTTAGCATCACTCAGCCATCACTCAGACATTAAGCAACAGGAGGCATAAAATTGCACTGCCTGCTTTCCTGCTGGCTAGCCTGGCTTGCAGCTTGTCAGTAGTTTTATATCCATAAGAGCTTTCTTAAGCCAGGCAGAGCATGATTATTTAGGTAATTAACCTTTTGAGATGCACCTGGTGAAAGTTACCTATGGTTCCACTGTTATTATTATGGGCTTACAGCTATGGGGATGCTGTAAGAGAAGTAGGGGCAAAAGCAAGCAGCTGATGGAGAAGAGCAGCACTAAGAGCAACATTTTCTGTAGCTGAAAAGCTTTTTAGAGGCCAGACCTTTCAAGGTGAATAGGATAGGTACTAGCAACTGAAGTTTGTATATCTGAGGTCTTTGCAAGGCTGGCTGTTGAGTGTCTGAATTTGGGCACTCAAAAACGAGCTGTAAAAGCTTCAGGAAATGCTGGGAACATTGAACCAGCATTGAGCTGACCTGAAATTAAAACTAGAGAGAGCCTAAATGTGCTTGCCTGGGCCAGACACTGTCTTACTGTGTTATCCTGATAGCTCTGCAAGGTAACTCAGCTAAGTGGCAATGCTGGTACCAGACAGTCTGAGGAAGTGACAGAAAGATGAGATGCCTGCAGTATGGTTTGTTTCGGAGTTATCTGAATGTGGCAGACAGATCTTAATCTGCAGAGCCTTCTCGCTAACCCCACCTGCTTCTGTGCACCCATGGACTCACAGGAGAACCTCTTGAAGCTCAGTAGTTGCCAGGCTGGTCCTGCTGACCCTGGGATCTCTGCTGCTGGGCAGAAGCAATGGGAATGATGTGCAATTGTTGCTACTTGAGGAGGGTGAAAGGTTTGTGTGAGGGAAAGAGGAGATAGACCCTGCCAGGGGAGGTTGGGCCAAACGATCCCTGAGTTCCCTTCCAAAGTGGTATGGTGTGAGTATGAGTAGAGAAGTGACTGTGGGGATGCACAACCTGTTCCCCCTAGCACTTTCACACTTGTCCCTTGTGGTCCCCAGAGGCAGCATGTGCAGCATAGCTGACTGCTGCTGTGGACTCCAGTCATTTTCTACCGCCCTAGGTGAAGGTGGCAGGCAGCTGGACATGCTGCCCACGGGGACTAGGGCAGTGCACCACACTGCTGCTCCATATCCTACTGGCCCCATGCAGGAAGCCTTTCAGACAAATTTTGTTTGTTTTCAGCATAGAGGGACACTGGTTAAAAATATTCAGCAAGAGACTAAAAAAGGGAGTATGGAAAATAAAGAGGGGAAATGTTCTGCCCACCTCAACCTGTGAACGTGCCTGTGGCTCATCGTTGGCACCCTTAGTCGTGCAGGGATGCGTGTAAGTCACAGTATCACCAAGGTTGGAAGAGACCTCACAGATCATCAAGTCCAACCCTTTACCACAGAGCTCAAGGCTAGACCATGGCACCAAGTGCCACGTCCAATCCTGCCTTGAACAGCTCCAGGGACGGCGACTCCACCACCTCCCTGGGCAGCCCATTCCAGTAGCCAATGACTCTCTCAGTGAAGAACTTTCTCCTCACCTCAAGCCTAAATTTCCCCTGGCGCAGCTTGAGGCTGTGTCCTCTTGTTCTGGTGCTGGCTGCCTGAGAGAAGAGAGCAACCTCCTCCTGGCTACAACCACCCCTCAGGTAGTTGTAGACAGCAATAAGGTCTCCCCTGAGCCTCCTCTTCTCCAGGCTAAACAATCCCAGCTCCCTCAGCCTCTCCTCGTAGGGCTGTGCTCGAGGCCTCTCACCAGCCTCGTTGCCCTTCTCTGGACACGCTCAAGCATCTCAATGTCCCTTCTAAACTGGGGGGCCCAGAACTGGACACAGTACTCAAGGTGTGGTCTAACCAGTGCAGAGTACAGGGGCAGAATGACCTCCCTGCTCCTGCTGGCCACACCATTCCTGATGCAGGCCAGGATGCCATTGGCTCTCTTGGCCACCTGGGCACACTGCTGGCTCATGTTCAGGCGGGTAAGTCGAGAGCTGCTTTCCTGTGTGGTGTTTCTTCCTCAGCAGGACGTAGCTGTCACTCCTAAGCCAGTTACTTGCTTGGCATCCTGTTCTCCTTCAGAAACAGCTGTCACCCAGAAGGCATTCTGTGTGATTGATGGCTGTGCCTGAGTAGTCACTAAGCAATGCCATCACTTCTGCTGATGTGACCGTTCCTGCAGAAGGGAAAACATTGCCTTGGTGTCCGATCCCTGTCTTTGTCTTTGTTTCTGACTCCAGCCAGTGTGCAGGGACTGTTACAAGTCAGGCTTTAAGCCAATGGGCTTGAACAGCTGTCAGTGGTTCGGTGCCTGCGTGAACTGTTAGTAAGACAATGCTGCTGTGATGAAGAAGCATTTGGTACAGCAGCTTATTACGATGACAATTTAAATAATGGCAGAAGACAAGATCATTTTAGAGCAAAGTGGAAAAAAGATGCCCCTCTGCTAACAGCTGGGATGAATGAGATGATCTGTGAGCAGATGATGGATGGGCATTATCAGCAGAGGAGAGAACCTCATTGACGGCGCTGATGTGGCGTCGTGCAACAGTGAGGGCACTGCTGCTGAAAGAAGGAAGCCATGAGAAAGACAAAGAAGGTAGGGAATCCATGAGATGAGGGGAGAGCAGGCTTCTTCTGCTGCAGAAGACACTTGCCATTTGGTTTTTTTGGAAGCCTAACAGTACACTTGGTGCCTGGAAGTAATTGGTTGTTCTGCTGGTCTCTGCACCTCATTGGAGAGAATAGAATTGAAAAGAATAGAATCAATCAGGTTGGAAGGGACCTCCAAGCTCATCCAGGCCAACTTAGCACCCAGCCGTATCCAGTCAACCAGACCATGGCACTAAGTGCCCCATTCAGTCTTTTCTTGAACACCTCCAGGGATGGTGACTCCACCACCTCCCTGGGCAGCCCATTCCAATGCCAATCACTCTCTCTGCCAACAACTTCCTCCTAACATCCAGCCTAGACCTGCCCTGGCACAACTGGAGACTGTGTCCCCTTGTTCTGTTGCTGCTTGCCTGGCAGAAGAGCCCAACCCCAGCTGGCTACAGCCTCCCTTCAGGTAGTTGTAGACAACAGTGAGGTCCTCCCTGAGCCTCCTCTTCTGCAGGCTGCACACCCCCAGCTCCCTCAGCCTCTCCTCACAGGGCTGTGCTCCAGGCCCCTCACCAGCT
>WAAF01011536.1:0-10232 GCA_013400475.1 Tricholaema leucomelas
ACGGGCGATAAGGGCAGAACCCCCTCTGCGATGCATGGATAAGACCTCTCAGTCTCCTCTTCTCCAGACTAAACCGCCCCAGGCCTCTCAGTCTCTCTCCACAGGGAAAATGCTCGAGTCTCACAATCATCTTCATGGCTCTCCACTGGAATCTTTCCAGTAGGTCCTTGTGTCTCCTGAACTGGGGAGCCCAAAATTGGAACACAGTATTCCAGTTGTGGTCTCACTAGAGTCGAGTGGAGAGGAAGAACTTCCCTAGAGCTGCTGACCACACTTTTCCTGATGCACCCCAGGATGCCCTTGGCTCTCTTGGCCACAAGGGCATATTGCTGGCCCATGCTGAACTTGCTGTCCACCATGATGCCGATGGCTTTCTCCTTGGAGCTGCTTTCCAGCAGGGCAGCCCCAACCTGTACTGGTGACTGTTGTAATTCTCCCCAGATGCAGTTGTCCTTATAGAACTTCATATAGTTGAAGTAATAGCAGTGTGCATGAGATTGCATTTCTATTGGAAGCTAATTTATCTTCAGTAGTCCCAAGACTTCCAAAATAAAGCAGTTGGATTATGGATTATTACAAAGCATATTTTTTTCTTTCCCTCAATTTGATTAGTACTAACGACCTGCATTTCTGCAGTCAAGGCATGTATGCAGCTGCAACAACAACTTTTTTTTTATTCCTCAAATGAAAGAAAGGTTAAAAAAAAATACAGAACTACAAAAAAGTTTCACATTTTTCAACAGACACAGCAAGTAAGAGATCTTAGCTATTGTATTCTTAGCTCTATTTTCTCCGGCCTGCTTGCTACCATCCCTTATAAATCAGCATTACTTCCAGCCATTATACACGAATGGACACTGTTTTCAGCTGCTTATCATTGGAATTGAATATTAACAGTTTGGGTTCAAGTTTTAAGTTTTCAGAATGTGTGTCTACTATGCCATTTTTGGTTGCTATTTTAACTTTGTCTTAAAAAGATTATCGTGATTCCTCAAGAGATTATGCAAACAGCAGTTGCCTTGTATCTATAAAAAACTTTTTTTTACCTCAGCCCTTCAGTCTGGAGGGAGGGAGAGAGCCTCTGTGTGAGGGACAGGCATGTGAAAATGTGTTTACATTTAATCAAAAGTGAATTCTAAATTTAGAAAGACTGATGCAACATTATCAGCATAAATCCAAGATTTCACCTCCCCTACATGCACCATCCCCTTGCAAACTTGCTTATTATGTTGTACCTGCACTGCCTATCTCCAGCAATTGAGCTTTATCTTTACCCTCACCATGAATGCAGCCAGCGGAACACAGAGCGCACCAAAGGGATGAATATATTTGCTTTGGGCCAGGACTCAGAAAAAACTCAGCTGCTCCAGACTGCTGGACAAGAGATACCAAAAATAACACTAGGAAGCCTCATTTCATTTTCTTTGTGTAGTCTTGGAGAAAGTGAGACTGATTCCTCTCCTTCTCCTTCAGATTTCATAGCACTGGCAGTTCTCCAGGGACAGCTGAGTACAGTCATGCCTATGTCTGTCCTACCATAGATTTCCCAAAGCATTCTCATGCTTCACAGAAACAAAATGGCTTGGGTCACAGGAGCATTCACATTTTTTTTTCAATTTAGGCAATACTTAGTTTCAACCAATATTTTTTAAAGGTCCTCATTAATAATAAAGTATTCTATACTTGCTTGCCATTTTATTTATAAATCTGGACTAGAGAGAACTTAGTCTTCCTGTTTTGTATAGACGTGTATCTACTGATTGGTGTTGAACCAGTGCCAAACTTGAGACAGACAAGGTAGACAAACACTTAGTAGCAGTGCAATGCTTGCAAGCTTCCTTGAAAGACAAAAGAGGAAATTTGAAATGATTGACAAGGCTGTGCATAACCCAGGTCACAAGTGAAAAGAAGAGAGCTGGATCTCATGGGCAATGGAGTCCTCCATTACTTATAAATCCACAAACAAAACAAAGTGCACTGATTGTGTAGCATGGTTATTGATGTGGTGTAGGTGTCAATTCTGTACCACATGCAAAAAAGAACCAGTGCTCTTGTGGGTTGATTGCAAATCTGTGAGCAATACAACACTCTGTTCTGAAAGTTGTTTTGACGTGGTGTTGAAAAAAAATTAGCAGAGGCTGTTCAAACAGAGGTCTTAATTTTGAGCCAGTCCCAGGTGTTGTCCACCTGAGTTATATTTTTGTCCTTTATTTATAAGTGTAATCCAAGTATAAATTCAACCACCATCAAAGACCAGGATTTTGCTTTGCTTTATCTCTGGAAAATACTTCATGTGGTAGTGCCATCAGAAAGCTATACCATATTAGGTTGTCATCAACTTCAGTTCATGAAAAAGAATTTCCCCAAAGGACAAAATGGTGAAGTTCCACCTTTTTAGCATTAAGGTAAAAATTATAAGAAAAAAATATCTGGAATACTGTGGATTTTTCTCTTGAAAGTCTTTGTGAAAGAGGTCCACTGTTTATGGGTCTGCAGACTAAACCTATGCCTGAAACTTTGAGAGTAATGATGAAATTAGAGGAATTCACACATTATACTTTGGATAAAATCTCGTCCAGTTCCTTTTGGTGAAAAAGTATCTCTGTGGCTCTGAAAAAAGTACAATGTGGCTCTGACCAACCTGATCTAGTTGAACATGGCCCTGCTGACTGCAGGGAAGTTGGATTAGATGACCTTTAGTTGTTCTTTCCAGCCCATATCCTTCTATGATTCTGTGACTAGTACTCCCCAGAAAACACCTCCTCTTTTGCCTGGAAATGGTTCACATTCTGCAGGCAACAAGTTTCAGTATTTATAGGTAATACCTGGGTATAGAACAGACCTTTTATGGTAATGAAACTAATTAGAAGCAAAAACCATCATAGTTTGCATTAAAGTATTGTTGTAATAATGACTTAACCTTGTGGGCATTTTCACTTCTGTTTTCATTTCGATGTCTTAGAAAAACAGCTGCAAAGATTGCTCCTGGGATTTACTAATGAAAACGCCTCAGAGAGTTTCCTCTGCTTTTTCACTTCTGCTTTGGATGGTCACCCCTGAAGTGCTCAGGACAATGGCTGCTTTGTTCCTTATATACATTTGTCTTTATCAAAAAAAGGCCATATCAGAGTTTGAGATAAGTTGAAAGTGCTGAAATACAAACATGTGCTGTGCCTCAGCAACACCGCAGCAATTCTGTTCAGAAGACTTAAAGCCTTCAGAGATCAAATATCATTTCTGCTAGAGATTTAGTAACTCCACAACAGATACACTACTCCTTGTTAAAAGAAATGTTAGAAATCTTGTCATGCTATCCCCCAAAAAAAGAGTTGGGATGAAATATCCCAGATCCACTGTCAGCCAAAGAGTTGGATTGCTTTTATATGTAATCTCAAGACAGAAGCTATTCTGATGTGCTACTTTCATATGTATTCCCACATCAATAGAACCAAAACTTCACAACATAATGAAACTAGACATCCAAGCTTTCACTGGATATTCACCACTACAGGCAGTATCAGTTTATATAATAATATGAGCCCAGAAATTGATTATCTGTAAGATTATTCTGAGGGAAACTGGATTTTTTTTTCAAGTCAGATCAGTTCACTGACATGGTTCGCAGTTGTGTTGGCATGGCAGAGCAAGAGATTTGAAAGGACAGCAGCAAGCTGCCAGAGATGGGAGGAACTCATTAGAGTTGGCATTAGCACTGAAATCTCTGTCTTTTCTGTTGTGTGTTATTTAATGATTAACTTGTGGGGAAAGTATTGGGTGGTGGGGGGACTCTTTTAATACAATTGATAGATCTTGTTTCAGTGAGTTGTTTTTNTTTCCAGTTTATTAAAGCAGTAATATTCTTTAGTAAAAATGTATATATGGAGTTGCTGGAACACACATTTGTCATTTTTTATTACGTCACTGGAATGGGAACAACTGAGATCATTGAGAGAGAAGGACAAATGCTCCAGAAACAGATGGGTGGATGGAGGAAGACACAGTAAAGTAATGGAATCAGCACAGAGCTAAGAGGGTGCTAGAAGTAGCCAATAAAACATTACATACCAAAGCAAGTCAAAAGAGGAGATTTTACACATAACGAGGAGCTGAACATTTCATATCTCTGTCAATGACATTTAATTTGACCAAAAAGTGTCAGAGGTCAACAAACAAAATGGACAGAGCGTTGCAGGTTCAAGTTCTTGCTAGGACGCTGGAACTTGGCAGTGACGGATCATTTCTTCAAGCAGCCAGAAGCAGTGGATTAGGAAATGGAGGTATCCTCATCCTTTCAAAAGTGTGGCTTCTACTTGCACACTGAGAATAGACCTCCAGGAAGTGATGTCTTCTTTATGTGCAGTTTACCACATACTTTTTCAGAGCCTACCGGTTCTTCAGCTGTGTAGTCTGCTTTTACCGACAGCGTAAGTAAATGCTTTTATGACATACACACACACAAAAAAAAAATCTGTTTGAAAATGTTTAACTTATTCTCTTGTATGTGCACTTGTAATCTAAGGTCAAAAGGACAGAAATATTTCTTATATTTGTTTAAAAAAAAATATATATACCTCTTCCGTGTCTTTTGCTGTCAAGGCAAACAGAAAGAGCAAGCATATATAACTGTAGAAATTTTAGCACTAATCAAACTTCTTTCTGAAGAAGTGGATTTATATTTTTTTTCTCTTAAATCTTCCTGGAAACTTTCACATAAGGACAGAAAATAATAGGATTTAATTATTTTGGTTTCTTCAGCTTTAGTTGCTACATCATTCTTTTTTAATACCAGACAGAACTTCTTAGGAAGAGAAGTTTGGTCAACTTTGTTCTCTCAAAGGCAGTCAGGAGTTTATCCAGTGTAGGACAGAGCACAGCAAGAACCCAGTCTCATTTGTAGATGAAGTGGCATTGATGTGGCTTTTGTGTACAATTTTTCTGGCTGAAATCAACTGGAATGCCATGAATCAAAAGGAAAAAAAAAAAAAAAGAAAAAACAAGCCTTGAGACCACAGCTATTCTGACAGTAGCTGATCTGAAAGAAGGAATTTTGGGTATGGGTCTCCAGTCTGGCTGGGTAGCGCTGCCAGTTGCACTTCCATGATGCCAGAAAAGTTGCATGTGTAATTGCTACTTACCCTCATTCTGTCAGTATGATTTGAGTGGAGAAGGTGTTTGTGCTGAACTATGTCATTTGACAAAAGCAGGTTAAGGAGCAGCGCCACTTGAAGAAATGCCAAGATACTGGAGGGTATGATAAGTGCTGGCATTGTGGAGAAAACAGGTCCAGGTGAGCTGCACTAACAGATTTCTTGTCCCAGGGCAGCTGCACCCAAGATGGCCTATTGGGCTCAGATGATCTAGAAGATAAAATAACACAAATGTAGATAACATATTTTTTACCATCCTCTCTTGTGGTTTACCGTGGTGTCAACATTAATCAGTACCCTTGTTTAAAGAGGTGACTGACTCCATGTTTACGAATAGAGCTTATGTAGAGAGCCTTGCAGCACAGGTTATGTATGTATGCGCTACATAGTGTGAACAATGCAGTGCTTTACAAGTGTTGGGAATCACGTGAAGACAGTGCCAGAATCCTGACAAATTAATAGGGAGACAACAGAATGACAGGACAGTGGTGGGTGCAGCTAGCAGTGAAAACCATAATAGAATAGAATCACAGAATCATTTTGGTTAGACAAGATCTCCAAGATCTTCCAGTCAAACCTTTATCTGCCTCTACCAAGTTGGTGCTAAAACTATGTCCCTTAGCACCACATTACACCTCTTTTGAACCCTTTCAGTGATTGATATTCATCCACCACCCTGGGGAGCCTATTCCAGTGTTCAATAACACTTTCACTGGAAAAGCTTCCTCAAATATCCAATCTAAGTCTCCTCTGAATCACAGAATTAACCAGGTTGGAAGAGACCTCTAGGATCATCAAATCCAACCTATCACCTAACCCTTCTAATTAACTAAACCACGGCACTAAGTGCCTCATCCAGTCTCCTCTTAAAGACCTCCAGGGATGGTAACTCCATCACCTCTGCAGGCAGCCCATTCCAATGCCAATCACTCTTTTGGTGAAGAATTTCTTCCTAATGTCCAGCCTAAACCTGCCCTGGCACAGCTTGAGGCAGTGTCCTCTTGTTCTGTCACTGGGTGCCTGGAAGAAGAGACCAACACCCACTCAGCTACAACCTCCTTTCAGGTAGTTGTAGACAGCAATGAGGTCTGCCCTGAGCCTCCTTCTCCAGGCTGAACACCCCCAGCTCCCTCAGCCTCTCCTCACAGGGCTGTGCTCCAGCCCCCTCATCAGCTTTGATGCCCTTCTCTGGACATGTTCCAGCACCTCAACATCTCTCCTGAACTGAGGAGCCCAGAACTGGACACAGTACTCAAAGTGTGGCCTGACCAGTGTTGAGTACAGGGAAAGAGTAACCTCCCTTGTCCTACTGGCCACTCTATTCCTGATACAGGCCATGATGCCATTGGCCTTCTTGGCCACCTGGGCACACTGCTGGATCATGTACAGTCGCTGTCAACCAGTACCCCTGCGTCTCTCTCTGCTTGGCTGCTCTCCAGCCACTCTGTCCCTAGCCTGCTGCACTGCATGGGGTTGTTGTGGCTAAAGTGCAGAACCTGGCACTTGGCCTCATTAAAACTCACGGTATTGGACTGTGCCCATTTGTCCAGCCTGTCCAGGTTCCTCTGCAGAGCCATCCTACCCTGTAACAGATCAACACCTGCTTCCAACTTTGTGTCATCTGCAAACTTACTGATGCTGGACTCAACCACTTCATCCAGATCATCAGTGGATATTAAACAGGTCTGGACCCAGCACTGATCCCTGGGGAACACCACTAGTGCCTGGCTGCCAACTGTATGTGGCACCATTCACCACCACTCTTTGGTCCCAGCCCTCCAGACAGTTCTTAACCCAGCACAGAATGCCCATGCCCAAGCCAAGGGCTGCCAGCTTGGCCAGGAGTTTGCTATGGCAAACAGTGTCAAAGGTCTTGCTGAAGTCCAGGTGGACTACATCCACAGCCAGCCCCATGTCCACCAGGCAGGTCACCTGGTCATAAAAAGACATCAGATTGATCAAGCAGGATCTGTTCCTCCTAGATCCATGCTGGCTGGGGGTCTGATCTCCTGGCCATCCTGTAGGTGCCCTGTGATTGAACTCAGGATGATCTGCTCCATTATCTTGCGTGGCACTGAGGTCAGGCTGACAGGTCTGTAATTTCCTGGGTCCTTTTTCTGATCCTTCTTGTGGATCGGCACCACGTTGGCCAGCTTCCAGTCTTCAGGGGCCACTCCAGTGAGCCAGGACTGTTGATAAATGACGGAGAGTGGCTTGGCCAGATCATCTGCCAGCTCTCTCAGCACCCTAGGGTGGAACGCATTTGGTCCCATAGACTTGTGAGGATTCAAGAGGCTCAACAAATCCCTAACTACTTCCTTCTGGATTACAGGGTGGCTGTTCTGCTTCCTGACCCCACTTACCAGATCAGGAGGCAGCTGTCCTGAGGACAATCTGCCTTGCTATTGAACATAGAGGCAAAGAAGGTGTTAAGTACCTCTGACTTTTCCTCATCTTTAGTCACTACATTCCCCTCCTTGTCCAATAAAGAGTGGAGGTTATCCTTGCCCTGGCACAACTTGAGGCTCCTTCGTCTTGTCCTATCACCTGTTGCTAGGGAGAAAAACCTTTCAGGTAGTTGTAGAGAGCATGAAGGTCTACCCTCAGCCTCTTTTTCTCCAAACTAAACAACCCCAAATCCCTTAGCTGCTCTTCATAAGACCCCTGACCAGCTTCACTGCCCTTCTCTGGACTTGCTTTAGCACCTCAAACTCTTTCTTGTAGTGAGCGGCCCAAAACTTAACACAGTACTCAAGGTATGCCCTCACAAATGCCAAGTACAGAGGGATAATCACTTCTCTGGTCTTGCCTTTTACACTCTTCCTGATACAGGTTGTTGGTCTTCTTGGTCACCTGAGTACACTGCTGGCTCATATTCAGCCAGCTGTCAATAATCACTTTATTGAAACAAAAGAAGTCAGCATTAGTATGGGCTGCATTAGTGTACTGAAAACTTGTATATGAAACTGGCATAATGTTTGAAAAAAGTACACTTAGAAAACTCTGTGAACTACCCCAGGGGATCCTGCTTTGGAGGTCCCTTCCAACCTCTAACATTCTGTGATTTTGTGATTCTGTGAACAGCTGCCAGTCACCCTGTGTTAAACTGGAAAGATACTGCAAGCTGATTCTACCCTCTGTGTGGTTCTTGTCCAAAAAGTTATCAGATGTGTGAAGGAGTGAAGAGTATGTGTTACAAATCCATAAACATCTCAAAGTGAAAGAGAACAGGTGAATAGCTGGAAGTTTTGATGAACATAATAAAATGGAGAGGTAGTTTGAAGTCAGTCAATCAATTCAATAATGTCCAGTGCTTTATCCGTCAGGAAGGTGTAAAAAGAAAAAGGCAGAATATACCACAGAATAGTGCTGGAGAAGAATGTGGTCCTCATACTCGGAAGGTGAGTGAGCAACATGGTGCTGTTGTATTAGCAGGACAGGTCTGAGCAACAGTCCTCTCTGCTCTGCAGGAGTGCCGTGTTTGCTTTGAGTGCACTATTGTTTTGAGTGAAACACAAACTGGAGAGTACATAAGGGAAGAAGCAGTGTGGCAGCATGTCCCCTGAGACAGGTTCAAAAGTTAAGTTTACTTCTGTCTTAGAAACAGAAGACTGAGATGAGATGAGATGAGATGAGATGAGATGAGATGAGATGAGATGAGATGAGATGAGATGAGATGAGATGAGATGAGATGGGCCCAGCTGCAGCCCAGCCCCACACAGCTGCTCACACAACTGCCCCCTGACCCTGCTGCATGAAGTAGGGGTAGATTTAGTAAGAGATGAATACCCTTGCACTCTAGCTAAAGTTCTGAGAGACAAGAGGGGCTAGGGGTGTCTGGAATTCTCTCTTAATAGGGATGGAATTAGGGTGGCTTGCTATAGATCTTACACCAGATGCACCAATTTCTGTAGGTCTAGTTGCACTTCAGCAGTCAGGTGCACAAATAATCTTGTTTATTTGTAAGTGAAACATATACACACAGAGTCTTTGTGACTGCTGATGATAGGAACTTAACTGCAGAAATCGCTGTACAGCTTTAAGAAAATGTGGTTGTAATTACTTTTGTAACTACCCAGGACAAAATACACTCTGTCGGCAGCTTACCTAAAGGGCAAGCTTCCTCCCTTCTGGGGAGGAAGACAAAAGCCATAGATGTCTCTCCAGGGCTTTATCATAAAATTCTCATCCAGTCCACACACTGGGTTCCAGAAGGGCTAATATTTATAACTCAGTTTTCTACTTTGTAAAGGACTGTAGGCATATCATTAAGTGGGCTTTTCAGTTGCACAAACGTTTTTTGATAGGACTTGATGTCTTCTGCCTAGGAAAAACAAACTGTGGTCAGGAACAGTTTATTGCTATGATAAGAAAGACAAAGGAATACCAGGGCCACACCTGGTCTAAGCTAACATTCATATTTTGATCCCATCACCAAATAGAGATGGCTGGGCCGCTGAACAGACAAAGTGTCTGGTTCAGACCTGAATGCTTAATCAGCAGTTATACTTTCCTATTTCCAATATTTCTGCTTCCAACATACTCCCTGGCAGGATAAGAAGGAGAAACTGGGAGCAAAATTCAAAGCCCCGTGGGTTGAGACAAAGAAAAGTTTAAATAGGATAAGAATGAATTAACAAAGAATGAATTAACAACTGGAATACCAACAGTAAAAAAGTAATATATAAAATGAGGAACAGAAATGTGCTGACCTTCCTCCAGAACCTTGGGCATGACACTGAAACATTGGAACAGGTTGCCCAGGGAGGGTGTGGATGTTACCTCCCTGGAGGTGTTCAAGGGTAGGCTGGATGAGGCCTTAAGCGACCTGTTCTAGTGGGAGGTGTCCCTGCCTATGGCAGGGGGTTGGAACTAGATCATCTTAGAAGTCACTTTCAGCCCACACCATTCTATGAGTCTGTGGCATTCATGGCATAGAATACCCCACTGGCTGGTTCAGATAGCTATAGGTGTGGCCCCACCTAGCTTCTCATTTAGAGAAAATTAACTTTGTCCTAATCAAATGCAGGAACTCTTCACTCCTATCGTGGGTTTTTTTTAAAGACAGCAACAGAAATTAAACTC
>WAAF01011543.1:0-12332 GCA_013400475.1 Tricholaema leucomelas
CAGCCAGACCAAGTACAGTGATGTTCTTTATAAGGACATCCGTCAAGAAAAGATGACTTTTTGAAATAAATGTTTCCTAAATGCCTTGACTGGATCCACCTTTTTCTTGGTGTGAGTTGGAAATTATAAAATGTGGGCTATGAAGGATAAACCTGACACTTGAAATTGTTTCTGTCACTCCTGAGAAAGTACAAAAGCACTGGGCTGCTCTCCCTTCAGCACTGGCAGAGAGAGCACCTTGTAGCGTGAGCTAAGGATGTAGGAAGACCGTTCAGAGAGGGAAAAAAAAAACCAAAACCAAACCACCTCCAACAAAAAATTGTGCAGACCACTATGGATTCTCTTTATGCTGTGTAGGAAATAGGAGGAAGAGAGCTTGCATTCCCCCTAAGGGTGCTGTTTAACAAGGGATGAACCCCTACCGGATCAAGAAAATGGTGTACAGTGCTTTAAACCATCTTTCTAGCTGCTTTATAATCCTCACATAGCTGAGTCTCACCCAGAATCTGATACCTTGCAAGTAGTGCAAGGAATTTGAAATGCAATTGAATAGATAATATTCATTGAACAGATATGGCTACCTTTGTGAGAGGTTTCTACAGTGACAACCAATATTGTAATGATTTACAACACTTGCTGTCATTATTTAAGACATGGTCTGATCCTTCTACTATTAAGTGCTGTAACTAGAATAGGAGATTGGTATTCGAGGTGCTTGGTATCCTGCATTCAAAAGACAAGTGATTGATCTTCTGATCTGAGATGACTGACAGTAGGGTGAGACGCTGAAGTGAATAGGGGTTTAGTAAAAGTTTCTTGCAAGGAAATTGTATTTCTGGTACATCTCTGAGGGTACCTAAAGTGATTTAGTAAAGATCTGTTTGAAGCAGGCAGGAACATCGAAATATATTGAAATTTTGTCAGAAGTTTGAGGAAGAATAGTCTTAGATGATGTCATTAATGTCTTGTAAAATGGAGCTTGATGGTTAAGTGAAGCGATTCCTGCTGAGTTCCATACATTGCAATTGGTTGCTGCGCTGGCGGTGAAGGAAGAGATGTCTCCTTGAGGAAAATATTACTTTTCATTCTTGACAAATGTCTTGCCTATTGAGATCTATTCCTCAGTACACTTGACTTAATTGAATTTCTAAGAGTGAGAACTAAGTTTTGTTGAAATTGTGATTCTTATTTGAAGTTGTTCTTTTGAAGTATTAATAACCAGTGTGGCATAGGTATTTTAACTTGACGCTTCTCCTTACTTGGAGGACATATTGTTGCACATACAATGAACCTAGTCCTTCCTACTTATCTAAAGCAGATAAACAGTCACTGGTATGTGGCTAGTACTTACAGTAAATCTGAATATGGCTTTCCCTGGAGTATCATCTAGGATAGCATTTTGAGTTTGAACTCTTAGCAAGAGCTCCACTTGACTTGTGCAGCAAGGAAATTTGCCACACTCATTCACAGTGCTCTCACAAAAATGTAACTCTTGATCAGTTACCACCAGCATGACCTTGCAGTCTTAATTATTGCAATGTTTCATAGTATTCTTTTCAGAGAAGACACTTTAGTTTCTCTGCATTCCTTTTTCTCAAGGTATTTTTCACCGAAGGAGTAGCAGTTGTGTTTGGCTAATCATTTTCTTGCTTTACAGGTTGCTTATATAGTTTATAGACTGTCTCTGTTTAGGGCATTAAAATTTATTACTTAGATGTACCAAATAGCCACAAGTGTGCTGTCATTTACTGTCCTGTAAATGATCCTATTTGTCACAGCAGTTAAATTGAGCTGAAGGGATGTAACCCCTCAATGCTGCATGATTTCCATAGCAAAACTTATTAAAAGTCATAACTATCCAGTTTTGCTTTCCCTGAATGTATGTGGCAACAGCAGTAATATCCTGTAGCTGTTTAATATGTTGTTGCTTGTATGAAAAAAAGAGAGGAATTGTGAGTACATGTGAAGGAAAAAATACCAAGTCCAGTCTCCAACCTTGATTTCCTTTAACACTAGTAGTGCTTTGTCAGGGATTTTACAAGCACAGGAGGCTTGAGAATTATGTTCTCATGAATTACACATTGAGTTTTCCTTGGTGGCCAGTATTTCCTGCACTCCTTGCTCTGTGCATCATCCTGACCAATGTAGGTAGGGATAAAGTCACTTCTGCCTGCCTGCTGGTCAATATCAAACTATTTTGTTCAAGCAGTTTTCTCTGTAACCTCTACATTTACTCTCACTTACTTTCACAAGTCTTTGACATTACTTAGCTTATGGAAATGTCTCTTTTCATTTTAACTAGGCTTATGTGCTCCTTCAGCATCAAAGGAGAGGTTGAGGACCCTGGCCACCCCTGACGACAGCATTTTGTTCTAGGCTAGGCAAAAAGGTAAATACTGGGCCACCCACATGTATTCTTTCTTGTACACCTTGTGTCTCCCTCTGCATCATAGAAGATGCATCACTAAATGTGAACCCCAAAGCTTTGCTTCATCAATGTTGTCCCTACCCCAGAGACTGAGAGACTTGCCTCGGGATGTCCAGAAAAAGACGGCAAGAAGCATGGTCAACAGTTACCCTTCAATAGGACAATGTACTCACTTTGCCTTCTGGAGCAGGAGCTGACTCCAGGACTCTTGCTTTAATCATGTACAACATTAAGCATTCTGGAATTGTAATCATATCTGTCTGCTGCTTCCCTAGAAGATTTAGTTCTTACATTCACCAACTGAAATACTGTATTTGTTGGACTTACCTGTAACTGTTTGAATGGGTGCTGAGGTTATAGAAACTGCTTACCTGCACTAAATAGCATTTGCAGTCATTTTAGAAGCATCTTGGCTGTTCAGCTCTTGCCTTCTGAATATATTGTGGGTATGGAACAAACAAATCTGAATTTTCCTTTAAGATTTTATCAGAGGCATAGTCCTCCAAGGTCACTCGTTTTCTGACAGTCCAGGAGTGCCATCCACAGGATGAAATTCATATTTTTGTGCTGCTTGATTTTTTTGCTGCTCTTGTCAGGGAAAAAAGCGGGGAAAAAATCATCAATCTCCTTGTGCTATCACTTTATCATCTACGCCACAACTAAACAGAGAAACCTTTCCCTTAGCTACTCTTATCTCTTCTGCTGAAATCAGCTGACAAGCAAAAACATGGCTTAGAACTTTAAATAGTTGTTAACTGATTTTGAACAGTTTATGGTACAAATAGTCTGTTCTCCTAAGGAAACAACTTGGCTGTGATATCTTTTATTCCAAAGACTGTTGTGATTTAACCTCATGGCTGTGGTGAGGCTCTGGTGCTGAGGGAAGGGTCTGCTGGCATGAGCCCTGTAAGAAGCTTCAAGAAGTTTCCCTAGCTGCACCTGCCTCTTGACCAAGGGCCAGAACTGCTCCTGTGACAACACAGTTAAGAAGGCACCCAGTATAGGGCCATGAGCTGCCCGAGGCTGGAGGACAGGAATTACATTCACTGCTTTGGGGAGTAAAAATGGAAATGCTGCACACTGGTTTAATGGGAGATTCTCTTCACAAGTATGTAGGTACAAAAGGCTCTCGGGTAGAATGAATCCCTTCACAAGCCAGGCCAAGTCTACTGGACTAAACCCTTCTACAATCCTCCACCCCATCCAACCTCAGCAGGCTCAAGAGGAGGCTGTGACTGCCCTCCCTGCCCACCTCAGGCCTGCAAGGCCTCACCAGGCTGCATGATGCATCTGAACATTCCCGGCCAGCTGGAGGCCATCTCCCTTGTACAAACCATGAGCTAAATAGGGATTCATGCTTTGTGGAGAGAGAAGTGAAGGGAGATGGAGAGAGGTATCAGCTAGGCACTGCTTTATAAGCTGTGATACTAGAAAGGAGAATAGAATAACAATATTGGAATATCCTGTAGCCTTCTTAAGGGTACCTGGCCCACACCACCATGGGGAGGAGAACACTGAGTGATGACTTTTGGTTTGGAAGATCTTTTGTTTGGGAGAGGAGTGAGAACTGAGAGACGAAACAGTACAAACACCTAGGTAGTAAGGAAGGAGCTGGGAAGACACACTGGAACAGCTGCTGCCCTTCAGCCCTTGGCGAAATGGCAGGCTGAACCTCCACAGGCTGCAGTAGAATCCCATCTGCAGCCCATGGAGGACCCCATACTGGAGCAGGTGCAAAGGGTGGAGTTAGATTGGACACTAGGAAGAAATTCTTTACCATGAGGGTGGTGGAACACTGGAACAGGTTGCCCAGGGAGGTGGTAGAGGCCTCATCCCTGAAGACATTCAGCGTCAGGCTTGACAGGGCTCTGAGCAGCTGATCTAAGTGAGGATGTCCCTAATTGGGGGTTTGGACCAGATGACCTCTGGGCTCCCTTCCAACTCAATGCATTCTGTAGTTCTGTGATTCTAGGTGGCTGCTTCCAAAGAAGGCCATAACTGAGGGAAATCTATGCTGGAGCAGTCTGTTGCTGGCAGGATCACAGCCTGTAGAAGGGACCAACACTGGTAGAAGTTTGTGGAGGATTATCTCCTGTGGGAGTGATTTCATGTTGCCACAGTAGGAGACTGAGGAGTTTTCCACCAGAGGAAACAGTAGAAACAACATGGAATGGAGTCAGACTGTCTGCAACCTCTATTCCCTGCAACCCTGTGCCACATCAGGGAAGGAGTTAAAGAGTCAGGAGCAGAACTGAGTCTGAGCAGAAGGTAAGGATGGATGGAAAGGTTGTGCTTAAGATTCAGTTGTTTTTGTCACTTGTGCTAGTTTGAGCCTAGCTAGCGTGTTTTGGTGAGAAGAACTAGATGATAGGCTGTAAAATGAAAACAATGGTGTCTACTTCCCTCACTTTAGTTGATTTAGTTGATGATTTGGTAGTGATTTTATTTAACTTGATTTTGTTTCCTCAAGACATGTCTGTCTTTCACCTGTGATCATAATTGGTGAGTCAGCCCTCCCTGCCCTTTCTCTTGACTCTCAAGACTCTTGTTGTATTTTCTCCTCCCCATCCCACCAGAGTAGGATAGGAACGAGTGAGGAACTCCACAGTTGCCTTGTTCTCTGGGTAGGCTTAGGCTATCTCACTGTCCCCTAGTAGAAATTGGAGAATGTCCCAGGTTGAGAATTACAGGGTTTCAAAAAGTCTTCTGGTGACTAGAAGATTGTTATTCAATCTCCTAATTCTGCTGTCTCTTTATAAACTCCTGTCAGGGCCAGCTTGTTCTCCTCTCCTCTCCCTCCTGCCCCGTGTCAAGCGGGAGCCACTTTATCAGACAAACACGTAAGCAGTAGGCCTGTTTTGGGGCCTCCAGAGGCTTGTGTTTAGGCCTATGAATGGTGGAAGCATTAGTGGCGGGGAGGATTGGAGCACTGAGGGTTATAGGTTTAGTTTTGGGCTAGGGGAAAATTCAAGGGAGTTCACCATGACTGTATCAGCTTCTGTAATTTTTCTGTATCTCTCCAAATATAATTCTGTGTTTTTTCTTCAAGAGCTTCATTTCTGCATCTCTTTAAAAACCATGACTGAGGAAAAATTGGAAGAGTAAACATGCAAACTCATGGGGTGAAAAAAGACAGTTTAGGTAAAGGAAAAGATGTGCACACAGGCAAAGCAAAACAAGGAATTAATTCACTTCTTCCCCTGAGCATGAAGATGTTCAGCCATCGCTAGCAATGCAAGGCTCCATCACACATAATGGTTACCTGGGAAGACAAACACCATCACCCCAAACATGTCCCTGTCTTCCTTCTTCCCCCAGGTTAGTATACTGGGAAGACATCATATGGTATAGGATATGCCTTTGGTCAGTTGGGATCAGCTGTCCCAGCTGTGTCATCTCTTACCTTCTTGAGCACCTGCAGCCTACTCACTGGTGGGGTGATGTGAGAGGCAGGAAATGCTTTGACTCTGTGCAAGCACTGCTTTGCAATAGTTAAAGCGTCCTTGTATTATCAACACTACTTTCAGACAAAGCCAGCAGACTGTTGTACAATATTGATAGAGAACATACTGCTTCTGTATTTGTTAAAATCACTAGAGGAATATCCCTTTGCCCAGAGAAAGTTCACTGGATATAAAATCCATGAACTTTCTGCAAGTCTGGGTTATCTATCTAAGATGTATGAAAATCAATTTTCCAAACTAAGGTTGTGTTCTCTGAGGGAAATGCTTAAATAAGAAAATGGTAGTTTCTTTGAGTATGTTCCACTACTGAGTTTAATACTGTCTTAAGCTTCAATGAGAGTAAAAGAAAGAAAGGGAGTATTGTAGGAGAGGAGAAAAAAATATCTTGAGGGAAATCTGCAAGTAGAATGGAACATGCATTTTTAGAGGGTACCTGCAGAATCTCTCAAAATACCTCTAAGTTAATATTTCCTTGACTATTTTCAGTGTGAGTCCACCTATATAAATTGCTTTAAACTACATTATTTTTTCAGCATTAAAAAAAATTGAAGTGATCTTGGTGATATTTTTGGCCAGTGTTAGTAGCCACAAACAAATGAGGCTCTGGTGGGGAAGTCATAAATTGTTCTGAGGGGCCTTGTCCCATTAATGGTATTCGTACCATAGCTCTGAAAATTTCCTGAGCCTTCTGCTGTCACTTGCAATGATATGGGAGATGGACAGCTCCTCAAGGAGCTGATTTTTTTTTTTTTTTGCTGTTTAGTGTTCAAGAATTTGAATAGAAAGCAAATCTTGTAGATACTGAAGTGCATGCGTTACAGAAAGATTCATACCCACAGAACTCATGCAGCCATCTCCAAAGCATTGCATTTCCTAAACTTCATTAAAAAGGGTCAATCACTTTATCAAGAGTCAGAATTGTTCTTGCATGGTGTATGTGATCATCGGTTTCCAAATGAATAAAACAACAAAGAAAATTTGGTAATTACTCAGACTGAGGGTGCTGAGAGAGCTGGCAGCTGAGCTGGCCAAGCCACTCTCCATTGTTTTCCACCAGTCCTGGCTCACCGGAGAGGTCCCAGGGGACTGGAAAGTGGCCAACGTGGTCCCCATCCACAAGAAGGGTCGGATGGAGGAACCTGGGAACTACAGACCTGTCAGCCTGACCTCAGTGCCAGGGAAACTGATGGAGCAGGTTATCTTGGGGGTGATAACAGCGCACCTGAGGGATGGCAAAGAGCTCAGGTCCAGCCAACATGGATTTAGGAAGGGCAGATCCTGCCTCTCCAACCTGATCTCCTTCTATGATCAGGTGACCCGCTTGGTGGATGTGGGGAGGCCTGTGGATGTGGTCTATCTGGACTTCAGCAAGGCCTTTGACACTGTCCCCCACAGCAAACTGCTGGCTAAGCTGTCAGCCCACGGCTTGGATGGCAACACTCTGTGCTGGGTGAGGAACTGGCTGGAGGGCCGAGCCCAGAGAGTGGTGGTGAATGGTGCCACATCCAGCTGGCGGCCAGTCACTAGTGGTGTCCCTCAGGGATCAGTGCTGGGCCCCATCCTCTTTAACATCTTCATAGATGATCTGGATGAGGGCATCGAGTCAGTCATCAGCAAGTTTGCAGATGACACCAAGCTGGGGGCAGATGTGGCTGGGTTGGAGGGCAGAAGGGCTCTGCAGCGGGACCTTGACCGCCTGGACAGATGGGCAGAGTCCAATGGGATGGCATTCAATGGCTCCAAGTGCAGGGTGCTGCACTTTGGCCACAACAACCCCATGCAGAGATACAGGCTGGGGTCGGAGTGGCTGGAGAGCAGCCAGACAGAGAGGGATCTGGGGGTGCTGATTGATACCCGCCTGAACATGAGCCAGCAGTGTGCCCAGGTGGCCAAGAGAGCCAATGGCATCCTGGCCTGCATCAGGAATGGTGTGGCCAGCAGGAGCAGGGAGGTCATTCTGCCCCTGTACTCTGCACTGGTTAGACCACACCTTGAGTACTGTGTCCAGTTCTGGGCCCCCCAGTTTAAGAGGGACATTGAGATGCTTGAACGTGTCCAGAGAAGGGCAACGAGGCTGGTGAGAGGCCTCGAGCACAGCCATACGAGGAGAGGCTGAGGGAGCTGGGATTGTTTAGCCTGGAGAAGAGGAGGCTCAGGGCAGACCTTATTGCTGTCTACAACTACATGAGGGCTGATTGTAGCCAGGAGGAGGTTGTTCTCTTCTCTCAGGCAGCCAGCACCAGAACAAGAGGACACAGCCTCAAGCTACGCCAGGGGAAATTTAGGCTTGAGGTGAGGAGAAAGTTCTTCACTGAGAGAGTCATTGGCCACTGGAATGGGCTGCCCAGGGAGGTGGTGGAGTCGCCGTCCCTGGAGCTGTTCAAGGCAGGATTGGACATGGCACTTGGTGCCATGGTCTAGCCTTGAGCTCTGAGGTAACAGGTTGGACTTGATGATCTGTGAGGTCTCTTCCAACCTTGGTGATACTGTGAAATATAATGCTTAAAGTAGAACAACTTCTGAAACTGAAACTTTCTCAGAAGCAAAATTTATTTGCAGCAGTTTTCTAAGATTTTATAAGTGTAACTAACAATACAGCAATTACAGTGCTCTGAATCAGGAAATTAAGGCTATATTTTACAGGAATATATTTTATTGATAAGTTTTTCAGGGTTTGTGTAGGTCAAAATGATATCTATTATTTCTATTGAAGAAATGTTTTGGATTTTTTAATAAAGATATTGCATCTATGCAACTTTGGTAGGAATAATATAATTAAGAGCAGAGTGAAACTGCAAATTGAAGCATCCCCAAAAACATACATGTGTCATTTATTGCTGCCTACTCACTGGTTTATTAACTACATCCAGGACACAGCTTACCTTAGGAATGTTTCTCGGAGTTTTCTCTAAGCTGTCAGTGCAGCAGTAGATAACAACAGTAAAAGTACTCTAATTTTCAGATTTGTACCCTGGAAGCCAGCGTTTTTACAGCTTGCTGGGTTTACCTTCCAAACAGCCGAGGGAAAAAACGAGATTGAGGAAGAGCAGCACTGCGCTCCGGTGGCCAGAAGAACCAGTCACAGAGGTAACTAAAGGGTTTTTTCTTCTACACAAATAAGAGGTTTACTTCAAAAGCGGTGAACCTGCCATTGTATTGCCAGCAAAACATATGTGCATGACATTGTAACTTTCAAGATAGAGCTTTATTATAAATAATGACACCCCTCCTCTTTTGTTGGTGTATTTTTGTTTGGGTGGTGGTTGTTGTTATTGTTTAGTGGGGGTTTTTGTTTGTTTTGGTGTGGGAGGGATTGTGGTGGGTTTTTTGGTTTGGAGTTTTTTGTGGGTGAAGGCATTTTCACACAATGGTAAATATTTTATGCATGATCAGAAATCACTGCAAGATAATAGTGAAGTAAACTTGTGTCAAATAACCTATAAACACTAGTGGTAGTAAAGATGAGTTCTCTTGCTTCGTGTCTCATTCACTGTGTCACAATTTAAGGCAGAGATGATTTAATGAGTACTTTCTATTAATCAGTTTTAAATATTCAGCTTTTTGAGATCTAATATTTTAGTTACTGGACTAAACATGGTAGACAGTAGCTCAGATAAATAGCAACAATATTACTATTTGAAGCAGAAGAATAAAATGTGTATATTTTAATTTTGTGTGTATGCAAGTATATGCACCCAAATAATATTGTCAAGGAATAGCTTCTGCTTAAATGTATCCTTAAAACCTTTTCACAGATATTGTTACAGTTGCCAGGTGATTTGTGACATCCTTTTGAGAATGAATTTTCAAAAGCTTTGCATGCACCTGGCAAAATGTTGTTTTGAGAAATTTCATATAGTGCAGAATTAGAGTGCTTAAGTCAGAACAACTGACTGACCATCTACAGTCTCTGCTACCCTAGGTGGGGAAAGCAGCACTGTGCCCAGGTGGCCAAGAGAGCCAATGGCATCCTGGCCTGTATCAGGAACAGTGTGGCCAGTAGGACAAAGGAAGTTCTTCTCCCCTTGTACTCAACACTGGTCAGACCATACCTTGAGTACTGTGTCCAGTTCTGGGCTCATCAATTCAAGAGAGATGTTGAGATACTGGAACATGTCCAGAGAAGGGCAACTAAGCTGGTGAGGGGCCTGGAACACAAACCCTATGAGGAGAGGCTGAGGGAGCTGGGATTGTTTACCCTGGAGAAGAGGAGGCTCAGGGGTGACCTCATTGCTGTCTACAACTACCTGAAGGGAGGCTGTAGCCAGGTGGGGGTTAGTTTCTTCTCCCAGGCAAACAGCAACAGAACAAGAGGACACAGTCTCAAGTTATGCTGGGGGAAGTCTAGGCTGGATGTTAGGAGGAAGTTCTTCAGAGAGAGAGTGATTGGCATTGGAATGGGCTGCCGAGGGAGGTGGTGGAGTCATCATCCCTGGAGGTGTTCAAAAAAAGCCTGTATGAGGCACTTAGTGCCATGGTCTAGTTGATTGGATGGGGCTGGGTGATAGGTTGGACTGGTGATCTTGGAGATCTCTTCCAACCTGGTTGATTCTATGACAAAAAAAAAAAAGAAAAGAAAAAAAGATAAAACAGATTGTTCTGAGGGAATTGTTCTTGAAATGTCCATGTTGTAACTTCCCTGTTTTTCTAACATCTCTATTTTATTTAGGATACTCACAGCTAGAGTAATACACTGACAGCTCGAGATACACTGATAGTTGGTACACAGATGTTGTTCTGTGAGCTAAGAAAGACTAATGCATTCTGACTCCTCTTCAGTCATAACTGGCATAGCTGAGCCAGTGCAAGGAGCAAAATTTTCAGCTAATATAGCCTGATGTCTGGGTTGCAGTTTGTATGGGCTGTATCTAAAAGTACGCTGAAAGCCTTATGAGTAATAAAAGAATGTCATACATGGTCTGGGCAAAACTATAAAGAAACTCTTCCCACTTACACTGAAAAGCAGCTTAATATTCTATTACATATTATCTTTGGGTTCTGATTATGCTATAAAATGAAAAATTATGCCAAGAAAAGTGTAAAAGATACAGGAGGCAGTACTCTATTTACAGGTTTTTTCCTTACCATTTAACTGTAGGATCATCATTTCTCTATTAAATATTTTTTTAAGTTCATGTCTAGTTAAGTTATAACCATGGCATATAAGAAATATTTTGAAAATAAATTGATTGGAAATAAATATTTATTGTTTCTAATTATAAACCAAGGCTCAAGACAAAAGCATAATATCACTACAGTAACTGTAATTATGAACTGCAGTCATTAGGTTATGAATAATCAAAAATAGAAAACGCTAAGGTAGAATTTGCATACAGGAAATTGGAGAAGAAAGCTTTCTGATAGGTATTTTTCTGGGAAAATTCTCTTAATTTTTAATCTACATTGTAGTGCAGAGAAATAGTCAGAAACTTAGTTCTTGGAAGAGTTTCTTTGACATACCAGGGCCCTAAAGTCTTTGTAGATACTCCTTATAAAACAGGGCTTTCAGAAAGACATATATTAAGGTGTCTGAAAATACTGCTGTCAGGCAGGTTCCAAAATCATCACTGAAACGATGTTCACAGTGATCACAACACACAAGCTACTGGCAAATGCTTATTTAAAATTTGTGATATTAAATTCCTTGCACAGTGAAGCAAGACTGTGAAAGTTAAACAGAGGAGATGGTCAGTGAAACTGCTACAGCACTGTGTAGAAATCCCAGTGATTCACAAATTAAGTATGAAACCTCACTGGTGAGAATCAAAAATCTTCTTTTCTAATCATGCAGGAAGAAGAATGTTTCTTTAATTGGACTTAAAAGAGGAATTAGATGAAAAAGTAAAGATTCAACAACAAACCAAGTGGCTGCTTCCTGATAACTGGTCAATTTTCTACCCTTTGGGGAAAATATAGTAAAGAGCATGACTTTTAAACTAGTAAAAACTGAAATAGAAAAACCTGGGTTTCCTCGCAGAAACGTTAAATTCTCTTTCAGAGTTATGCTAATGTACAGATGGAAACTAAGAGAAGCTGAAGAAAAACTACTTGACTGTCTTTAGTTCACAGCAAGACCCAAACTAAAGGTTTTGGTGCAACTTCCTGGGAAATTAGTTCTGTTACTCAACCAATTGAGTAATTTCCTGCAGGGTCTCACCACCCTCATGAGCAGAAGCAGCTCTCTGGGTTTGCCCTTGTGTGCTCATCCCCTCAGCAGACTGAAGGGCCAAGGCTGAACCTACTCCCACTGCCCATGAGTGTATGTCTCCTGCTCTGGGGATCCCAGGAGGAGTCCAGTTGCAGCTGCCAAAAGACCAAAGCACAGACAGGGAAAGAGTTCTCACTCCTAACTTCTTGCTTTATTGGGCTTTTCTGTTTCTTGGGTTTCCTAATCTTGACAAACTATGAAGTATCTGAGTGGGGTTTATGTTGAGGGCCTG
>WAAF01011549.1:0-11007 GCA_013400475.1 Tricholaema leucomelas
CAACAACAATAATAATAATAATAATAATAAACAACTTTTATTTAGCTCCTTCAAACAGCTGCTTTGCCCCTGCAGGTACACATATACACCTGTCATCATAAACAGCAGAATCTACACAGTAACAAAATTAATTTTATATGCTCTTTTAGCTGAGTACTTTGCTGACACACCTGTTATGGTACTAACATTGGTTATCATATGTACAGGGAGCTACAAAAAAAAAAAGTAAGAAACTATTTGACATGTTTGAGCTTCAGTCAAATCCTGTTCATTAGACCTTGTAAGTATATCAGTACCACATCCTGGAGGCTACGCGACTGAAGTACTTTGGAAGAGGATCTTTTGGAAGAAAAATCCCACCCTTCACATTCTGCAGTATAAATGTCCTGTGGAGAGACACAAGACTGTAGTCCCTAGGCTTGCCAATTCCTTATCTTTTTTAAATGTTAAATTAATATTTAAAACTATTTATTCAAAGTTGATTTAACCAGTAGAATAAGAAAGATCAGACAAATCTGTTGCAAGAACTGAAATGTAAGGAAACCAGAACTCTTTGACGAAGTATTCCTTGGAGTAAATGTGTTGAATGAAGCCAGCAAGTAAATGATAAGGGCCTTTGCGCTCTGTATGTAAGAAAGCAATTTATCAAGAGTACATGAACTCTCCAGTGACCATAAAGCAAGAAGAAACCAAAGTACAGGAGAGGAAGTCCATGTAAAGTCATTTTAAATACACAGAAAGGTTTGTTTAAAGAAGGCAGTGAGAAGTTTAGGTGATGCAACATAGTCCATAAAGTGGAATGAAAATTATATTTAAATATTGATACTCAGTGAAGTGCATGATGCCATGCATGGCTCCATCACACTCAGCTCCACAAGGGGTAAGACTTACTTTCATTCTGTAAAGCTCTACTCATCTCTTAATTATTCAGGTAGCAGTAGATAACATGAAATTTCACACAAAAGGGTAAAACAAACTAACCAGCTCCAATAGCAGTGAATTAATGATAGAATTCAGGGGACTAATTTTTAACCTGTTTAAAAGGCTGGAGGTTTGGGCATATCTGTTTTCCCTACTTTGTGCTGGAGGGCAAGTCTTAAACCTTTAGCTGTTCCAATCAGTTCTGCATAGCTTCAGCCTTGGTCATCAGTTAACAATAACTTTTCTGTAGTTTCTTTTGAACTTGTGAGTATTGTCATCTCCGGTGCTTAGCTGAACATCCCTCTGTGGTAGGAATTACAGTTAATTGTGACTTTTGGAAACTAGACCTGTTTTCCACCACACCTGTGAAAATACTGCTCTGTATTGGGACCAGTATTTGAGACCAAATATCTTCATCGGTGACATAGAATCATAGAATTATTAAGATTGGAGAAGACCTCTAAGATCATCAAGTCCAACCATCAATCTGATGCCACCATGCTCACTACGCTATGTTCCAAAGTGCCATGTATACACTTCTTTTGAACATCTCCAGGGATGCTGACTCCACCACTTCCCTAGGCAGCCTGTTCCAATGTCTGACTGCTCTTTCCGTAAAGAAATTTTTCCTAATATCCACTCTAAACTTCCCTTAGCATAACTTGAGTCCATTTGCTCTCATCCTATTGCTAGTTACTTGGGAGAAGATACCAACACTGACCTCACTACAATCTCCTTTCAGGTAACTGTAGAGAGCAATGTCTTCACTCATGTGATGGTTTGGTGTTCCCCGCCCCCCCACACTTTGGAAAATCATCCAGACTAGACCCAGTGGCTCTGGAAATTGCATGAAGCTTTGTATTTACAACTTAGCACAATATACCAGCAGATATTTACAGTATATACAGTTGTGTACAGAAATATACAAGTTAAAAGGTAAGACAGAAACACAACAGCCCTCCCAGAAACCTGAGTCCCCAGGAGGGGCTCACAACAACCCTTCCACCTTCCTCCCACCCCTCTACCTTACCCAAGACTTTGCTTTATGCTCAAGGTAGATTGGAGGGTTGGCATGGGGGGTTAGGAAGCAGATGGATTAGTCACACAGGCGGCAGGTTAGGTTAGAGAGAAAGGTGCAGCCCACAAAGCCCGGAGAGCGACTCTGTTATCTGTATTTATGTTCTCGTTCTTATACATCTCAGCAAGCCTATGAGTGAAGTAGACATCACCATTGTTTCCTTTTTCACAGCCTGTAATCTAATTCTTCTCACCGAAACATTCTAGCTAGGCTCAAACTAGCACAACTCATCATCCTCTTCCCTGGTCTTAATAATCCCAGTTCCTTCAGCTGCTCCTCATACGACTTAATTCTCCATCCTTCTGAAGAAGGAAGGACATGGACCTACTTGAGCAGGTCAAGAGCAGGGCTTCAAAGATTATCAAGGAGCTGGAACACCTCTCTTATGAAGAAGTGCTGCGAGAGTTGAGGTTGTTCAACATATGGAAGAGAAGGATCCTTTCAATACTTACAAGCAGCCTGCAAGAAAGATGGGGACAATCTCCTCAGAAGAAGCTTTTGTGACAGGACAAGGGGCAATGCTTTTAGCTAAAGAGGGGAGGTTTGGACTGGGCATAAGGAACACATTTTAGGAGAGTAGTGAGACACTGGAATTGGTTGTCCAGAACAGTGGTAGAAGCCTCATCTCTGGAAATATTCAGGGTCAGGTTGGATGAGGTTCTGGGTAACCTGATCTACTTGAAGATGCCCCTTCTCATTGCAGAGGTTTGGACTAGGTGACTTTAAAGGTCCTTTCCAACCCAAACCACACTGATTCTATATATTTTTCAGGTGGTATTTCTCTGGAAAGTAAGTACATCATCCAAACTGACGTGTTAAGATAATTCTTTGGCATTGTTTCCTTCATCTCTTCTCTTATATTTAATCTCTTTCAGCCTTGGACAAGCTTAGTACTCAGCACCTGTACCACCCAACCCAAGTGGAGATTGTGCAGTCCAATGTCGTGTTTGACATCAGCAGCCTGATGCTTTACGGTACTCAGGCTGTGCCTGTGCGACTGAAGATACTACTTGATCGGCTCTTCAGTGTACTGAAGCAAGAGGAGGTGTTGCATATTCTACACGGTTTAGGCTGGACACTTCGAGACTACGTTCGAGGTTACATCCTTCAGGTAGGAAATAAAGCAGAGCATGTTTCCAAACCCAGTGAAGTGATTTTTTTTGCTTTTAATTTTTCACATAGACATAGTGACTCTGTGCCAAAAGGGTAGAAGGATATGAAGTAAATTTAATGTGGCATGTTGAAAACAAATGATGATGTTGGAAAAATTTAAAAAATTGATATTTCCTCAGTTTGAAAAATGCTGATTCCTTTGTACCGTAGTATTTATGTGTACTTGCTTATGCTTATTGTAGGAAATATCTTAAATACTGAGGTTAGCTAGCTGCAAGTCTGCTGTGGTTGTCAAAGGCAACTGTCAAGTTTTCAAGGGCTATTGCTTGACTTAAGAAACTAAGATCCGAGTTAGCAGGTCCTTAATTATTTCTTTCCTTCTTTACCAATATATCTTATAAGGGGTAGATGAAATGATGGTGGTAGACAAGATAGGGCTGTGATCATGGTTTTGTTGGGAAGTGTCCTGACAGTGTAATGTGCAAATAGGAAAATCTTGTTTATAGGACCATTTTAAAAAGGTAGCTTTACATAGTAGCATGTAGATTGGTTGAGATCTACCAATAAGCAAACAAAATAAGCAAACAAAAGAGAGTAAAAAAAAAAAGAAAAAAAAAAAGCAAACAAAAGAGAAAATAAATCACAACAGCACAAAAAAAAAAAAATAGACATGCATGCTTTAAGAGTGTAGTCATAAATATGTGTGATTGGTTGTCTGAAGAATTTAATAATCTGTTGGGTTCCAAAGTGAATTGTTACATTTTCTAAGGCTATTTTTGAGTCAGGATTTAATACTGCCTGCTTCTGTGTTCTCTTACTACTGACGTTGTGGGATCTATGTGTCATCTAGAAGTTACCCAGTTACCGAAGTGGACATGCCTGAAGAATTCTAGTTTATGGTTTATTTATTTATTTTCCTAGGAAGTGGTAGCATGCTTGGCACTATACAGAAGATAACACGAGTCTTCATCCTTGCTCTGAGGAATTCTGACCGTATTTTTTAATTCCCCTTTAATTTTCTGTCCTCCATGTGGAGGAAGTAATTTAGCCTTACCTTCATATCTTGTGTTTTTAAATATTTTCTTAAATGCTCTATAAAGATATTGTCATAGAAAAGTGTTATGAACTGTGGAACAGTTCTAGAATAAGAGTAATAAAAAAGGTATTACTTTAAAGTCCTGTTATTCTTATCAGCATATATACAGAATGGAGCTCTTTACTTATTCTAGGATTTGCTTAGGCATCTGTTTTGTAAAAGCTGAATGTTACAGATGTTCAAATACAAAAGAATCAATTTTTTCCACTGTCAATATAAAACCTACATGTAAGTATATATACATGATACTTATACAGCAGACTCCTATAGACATTTGTATGATATATGTATGGACATGTATATGTAGATATTAGATAACACTATATAATTTAGATAGATGGATGATAGATATCTGTAGAGATATATACTGCAATTGCATTATGTGCAGATTGCATCGTATTTTAGATTCCTGGAGTCTGAATGCTACTAATAAAGAAGGCTGAAGAAGGATATTTTTAAAATTACGTATTTTCTGTGCTATAACATTGTAAAATTGTGGTTTACTAAACATGATTGACAGTTACACATGATGCATTAGGAATGTGAAATTTAATTCAGTGCCCCTTATACACAAAGAGGCTGACTGAAATCAGTAATTTTCTTGTCTTAAAGGTTATAGAATCAGGCTCGTATTCATTTTCTTTTAATTATCTGTTGAAATTATCTTAATATATGCAAGAATAGATTATAAATCCATAAAGGTTTAGACAGAATGAGGTTTTGATTTACACTTAAGAGTGGTGTAAAGGCCTGTAGTACTCCATTAGGTCAAAGTTCAGTTTATCTGGCTAAAACTCAGTCACATCGTACCACTCTAGATTCAAGGACAGTATTAAAGGAGAACAATTATCAGTGCAGAGGGCAGCTGTTACAGTCTTGCCATACATTCACTCATTGACTTGGTCAGCACTCAGCGTGGATAGTATCAGTGGATGAATGAAGACCTATGATCAGTATAGTCAAGCCTTCCTATTAGTTTATCTCTCTAACTTCAATTAATTGGAGACTGCTCATAGTTGGAATGGAGGTCATCTTGTCCATCCACCTGCTCAAACATGGCCACCTAGAGATGCTTACCCAGAGCTATGTCCAGGCAGCTTTTGGATAGCTCCAAGAAAGGAGACTCCACAACCATTCTGGGCAAAAAAAAATGCGTTTCATTTCCACTAAAGCTAGGAAGCTCAGTATATGGCAGAAAGCAAAACTGCTTAGTGAAATATTAAGAGAATCTTAGGAAAAATAATCAAACTGATTACAATTTAAAAGTCTTATTTAAAAACTAACACTGTTGAAACTGTTGGATAAAATAGAAGAGGCACACAGGAAAATTTGAAAGGAAGCATGTAGTAGTAACGCTAACAGAGTAAAAGTGGGTAACAACTTCTTTCAGCAGAAGGTATTATGCCATGAAACTCATCATTATAGATTTAGAATTCTTCATAGAATTGTTTGAGGCTTTCAAACTCATCTTCCCCACATAAAAAGCTCCTGATGAAATGGTATGAACCTCCTATAGGAAAACAAAAGTGTTAAGTGCCAAGAGAAATCTTCCAGAATATTGCAGAGCTGTGGGACTTTTTTTTTTGATAGGCAGTGAATTCAGGAATATTTGCCTTTCAGTCTGGAAGCATAGTTCCTTATAACTTCTCTGTGCAAATCTGTCTAAATTATAACTGAGTCTAGTCAATGCTGGCAATTTTATCATACATACTCAATGTACATGAAATACACAAATATTTATCTCTTGGAAAGGTTTAAATACGCTGTAGTGCTGTAGCTGTAATGTGTTAACCAATAATGTCTCATTTGCCTAATAAAAACAGCATTTTGAACTTACAATTTGGTGATATGATGGATATGACTATTTGATGAAAAGGAAAAAAAAAAAAAAGTATTTGGAACATCTAGACTCTGCAACCTAAGTCTTTTCTTCAAGGACTAAGAGAAGTAACAGAATAGGGAAGGGAAATGTGACAAATTCCAGAATACTCATTCTTAATTCCAGTGTTTACCAATTAACCACAGTGCAAAAGGTTTGTACAGCTGGTAAAAAGATCTGAGTTTCATGCCTTGGGAAGGTTCAAGACATCAATATGAACTGAATTTTCCCTGAATCATGAAGAAAGTGTTAAAATATTTTAACATTTTCCCTAAATTGTTGGGGGTTTTTTTGAAGAGGAAAAAAAAATCCCTCCTAATCTTAGGTTAGATGTATCCACTAGTATTACCAGATATTTTCTTTTCTGTTCAAGATCCATTAAGAATCTCTTCTTCCCGTGAAAAAGAAAATACCTTTTCTCAGCAACTTTTGAGGAAAGCCTCACTATTTGCTCCACTGTTTGCTAGTTGTGCATTAGTGCTGCAAGATGAGTGGCATTCTTTGTAATAAACTCATTTCAACTAATAATGTTTCTGAATAGCAAATTAAAAAGCCATGTGCAAAGAAAAATGCAATATTTATTGCTTCATTCAGTGGATGCATTAATGGAGCACAGGAAGTAAAGGAATTCTGAAGCCAAGGAAGGTAATGTGATACACTGCCTTTCACATCAGGGCACAGCCACAACATTGCCAGTAACAACTCAAAGGCATTAAGATCTGGCAAGCTTTATTTGGCCTCTGTGCAATAAACCTAGTTTCTGGTGAATAGATATCCATCTCTCAAATGTCATTGGGTTGGGTGACAGTTTGGTTAACAGTCTCATCAGATTGCTCACAGGAGAATGGTTTAGAGGAAGAGTTGCTTTCTCATCTTTAGAAGTGATCCTCAAAGAAACCTTGCTGTATAGGGAAACGTTCTGTACTATGCTCCATGAGCATCCAGAGCACTTCAATTTCTAGGCTTGTTTATTTGGTAGCTGTCTCAAGGAACTAAGTTACTGTATTTAGCCTGGCACTGTTAGTTATCCTGTAGATTTTCTCTTTGGAAACCGCTAATGCAACAACTTCTTTATACGATGAGAAATTACTCTGTCAAAACCAGTAGCTGTTTTGGGTCAGGTTCTGCACCTACTACTCGAAGAAACTTGACTGGTGGCTGCACTTGGGTGAAGTAAAGCCTCCATCCCTGACTAGAATCCAGCTGAGCTGAATGAAGAGTTAACTCTACCAGCTGTTCTCTGCTGCTCTCCTGAAGAGTACTTTGCCCCACCCATTTGCTAGTGCAACTGCTGAGCCAGAGTAATTGCTGTCTAGCCAGGTTCTCTTTTAAGAGGCCAAGTTAGAAAAGTTCTCCTGCTAAACATCTGCAAGTTAACTCTGATCATTCTGAGAAGAGCGAGCTAGGGAGCAATTATGCCACTAGCAGTGAACAGCTGGTGCATTCAGCTTTACTCTGGTCCAGCTGCAGACAACAGGACACGTGACCACCAGCTTAGAGGCTGTAAGTGGACTCTTTGAAAATAAAGACTCAGATTCTTGCATAACAGCTCAACACTGGTTTGGGATCAAGTAGTTGTAGTCCCTTAGTATAAAAGAGGATAATAAATATTATCTTTACAGTACAAAGAGGAGAGCAGAGGCACAAAACAAAACACTGGCAAAAGCAGGTAAAGGATTCCCATTCTTGCCATAATTCCCTTGAAAAAAGCATATTGCAATCCGTAGTTCATAAGTAACATCTTAACTACTAGAGTGGCTGATGCAACACATAGTTATAAGAAACAAAACCAACAGCAAACCAAAACAACAAACAAACAAAAAAATCAAAACCAAAGACAGCTGGAAAACTATGGGTACTTCATTGACCCAAGAAGTGACTCACAAAAGTTCATCAGTGAGGAATCACTCATCCTAAATGAAGGTCTTTTCCATGGTAATGTCAATACTGAAAAGTAATTTTCTGGTTTCGGAAGACTGGAAATGGAATATAATGATGCTTTTCCTGCCTCACATGGTTTCACTATGAAGACTGCTACTTTTAAAAGTAAGAAATAACCTGAAATTAATCAGATCCTCTGCCTACATGGACATACATGTTTCTTTTCCCACACATCTTTGGCAGAATCCTTACTTCATGACTTTATTTAATTCTTCAGATGGTGACCAGGATCAACTGTGCTTTATTCTCCAATTGCTCTTTTGGTTCTGCAGGGCTAGAATAACTGTTTCAATCACTGAAGTCAACTAAGAATAAACTCTCCAAATATAAACATTAGTATGGGCAAATAAATATTTTTTTTCCAAAAGACTGAATAACTAAAAAGACCCATTAACTAAAGAAAACACCTCATTTGGATTGTGAAGTAAATAGTTCACAGTATCACAGTATCATCAGGGTTGGAAGAGACCTCACAGATCATCAAGTCCAACCTTTTACCACAGAGCTCAAGGCTAGACCATGGCACCAAGTGTCACATCCAATCCTGCCTTGAACAGCTCCAGGGACGGCGACTCCACCACCTCCCTGGGCAGCCCATTCCAGTAGCCAATGACTCTCTCAGTGAAGAACTTTCTCCTCACCTCGAGCCTAAACTTCCCCTGGCATAGCTTGAGGCTGTGTCCTCTTGTTCTGGTGCTGGCCACCTGAGAGAAGAGAGCAATCTCCCCCTGGCCACAACCACCCCTCAGGTAGTTGTAGACAGCAATAAGGTCACCCCTGAGCCTCCTTTTCTCCAGGCTAAACAATCCCAGCTTCCTCAGCCTCTCCTCGTAGGGCTGTGCTCGAGGCCTCTCCCCAGCCTCGTTGCCCTTCTCTGGACACGTTCAAGCATCTCAATGTCCCTCTTAAACTGGGGGGCCCAGAACTGGACACAGTACTCAAGGTGTGGTCTAACCAGTGCAGAGTACAGGGGCAGAATGACCTCCCTGCTCCTGCTGGCCACACCATTCCTGATGCAGGCCAGGATGCCATTGGCTCTCTTGGCCACCTGGGCACACTGCTGGCTCATGTTCAGGCGGGTATCAATCAGCACCCCCAGATCCCTCTCTGTCTGGCTGCTCTCCAGCCACTCCGACCCCAGCCTGTATCTCTGCATGGGGTTGTTGTGGCCAAAGTGCAGCACCCTGCACTTGGAGCCATTGAATGCCATCCCATTGGACTCTGCCCATCTGTCCAGGCGGTCAAGGTCCCGCTGCAGAGCCCTTCTGCCCTCCAACCCAGCCACATCAGCCCCCAGCTTGGTGTCATCTGCAAACTTGCTGATGACTGACTCAATGCCCTCATCCAGATCATCTATGAAGATGTTAAAGAGGATGGGGCCCAGCACTGATCCCTGAGGGACACCACTAGTGACTGGCCGCCAGCTGGATGTGGCACCATTCACCACCACTCTCTGGGCTCGGCCCTCCAGCCAGTTCCTCACCCAGCACAGAGTGTTGCCATCCAAGCCGTGGGCTGACAGCTTAGCCAGCAGTTTGCTGTGGGGGACAGTGTCAAAGGCCTTGCTGAGGTCCAGATAGACCACATCCACAGGCCTCCCCACATCCACCAAGCGGGTCACCTGATCATAGGAGATCAGGTTGGAGAGGCAGGATCTGCCCTTCCTGAATCCATGTTGGCTGGACCTGAGCTCTTTGCCATCCCTCAGGTGCGCACTTATCGCCCCCAAGATAACCTGCTCCATCAGTTTCCCTGGCACTGAGGTCAAGCTGACAGGTCTGTAGTTCCCAGGTTCCTCCATCCGACCCTTCTTGTGGATGGGGATCACATTGGCCACTTTCCAGTCTCCTGGGACCTCTCTGGTGAGCCAGGACTGGTGGAAAATGATGGAGAGTGTCTTGGCCAGCTCATCTGCCAGCTCTCTCAGCACCCTGGGATGGATCCCAGTTCAGGATAAAGAATCTGCTTGAGAGATTTTAAAAGCAAAAAATAGTTATTTGTATAGACAAATTGCATTCTCACATATATTGATATATTTGACTGAATGTTTCTCAACATTTTGTAAAGTATATTTGCTGTTGGTGGAGTGGGTTGTTTTCATTTGCTGTCCTAGATTACTACAACTAGATTTTTTGAGCACGCCATTCTTACGTACAAATTAGGTTAAGAGATTAAGGGATAGGTCAAAGAAAGGAATATGAGCATCTTTAATAATACTATTATTTATTTTTGTTTAACTTGATTTTTTTTTGTTTGTTTGTTGTTTTTTTTGGGGGGTTGGGGGGATTTTTTGGTGTTTGTATGTGTGCATATATGTTATTTGTGTGGGTTTTTTGGGGTATTTTTGTGTATTTTTCTGATTAATCCCTTAGCACCTTATCCCTTCTAAGCAGATGAAATATTTGCCACAGGTGAAAATCACTTCACTGCTCTTAAAATTAAACATTGCCCAGCACTGGCCTTCCTGTGGAGGATTTGAGAAAAGCATGAGTTCTGTTGCTGTCTGACCACTTTCATTTAGAGTCTTAGCTTTCCCATCTGTACTCATTTGCCTCCTTCTAACACGTTTGAACTTTTGCTATTGAGTTCAAGTGCAAGAACCGTTTAATTAAAGAGCTTGTCAAACAACCTCTGTTGCTTAAACATAAGGAACGTTAGAAAGAAAACAAAACCAACAGGAGCTCTGAGGATATCAGCTTTTCAAAGGTAGACAAGTGATGTCAGGTCATTGTAGTGATGATACCTTACTTCTAATTCAATGTAGTCTACTATCTGTAATCACAAGGCACGTGAAGTTTCCATCACAGATTTTTCCCAAGTGCCATCACTTGATTAAATGGTTGGTTGTTCTCCTTTCCTTTCCTTTCCTTTCCTTTCCTTTCCTTTCTTTTCCTTTCCTTTCCTTTCCTTTCCTTTCCCTTCCTTTCCTTTCCTTTCCTTTCCTTTCCTTTCCTTTCCTTTCCTTTCCTTCCCTTCCCT
>WAAF01011573.1:0-32022 GCA_013400475.1 Tricholaema leucomelas
GGTATGTTTTCCTTAGAGTCATGACACAGTTTTTGTAAAGCCTAGAGTGAAATAAAAAGCACATGTTGCACGAAGGCGAAGTACACTGATATCTAAGCTATCAACGAGGAAGAGTGACCAAGCCAAATACCTTTGGCTAAATGAGGCAGGAATTCAAAGCTGAGCGCTGCGCGCGAACAAAATGCCAAATCCATCGCCGTTGTTTGCGGGGGTTTTGGTAAGAGAGGAGCGTCGTAGCCTGATCTCAGTGGGCAAATCTGACCTGCAGGTTTGCTGAGCCAGCAAGACTTGCAAGCACACATGGAGGCCAGCAGAAAGGAGCTGAAGGCTTTTCTTTTTTTGGGTTGGGGGGGGAACAAATCTCTCTGAAGTGGGAGCGTTTCTGTGTCTCTTGTGGCAGGTTTAGAGGGTGGCTACAAGTCAAGCATCCAGCTCCCAGTTGTTGAACATCTTTATTTAAATTGTGCTGGATGCAATTTCTTGGATGAGATGGAAAACTGAGGTCTTAACCTCCTGTTTTAAGGATTATTGTTTTTTTTAATCCAATTTTGCATTTCACCATGTCCCAAACGTTCTTACTAAATTGCTGCCAGTTATGCTCAGTCCAATCCTGGGGAGTGGGGGGTAAGGTTTATTTTTAACCATTTCTCATCCAGAGTAAAAGGAGAAGTTGGACTCAGCAGAAATATTTGCCTAAACAGGTATATTGGGAGAGGAGGTTTGAAACACATACTGTGCTTGTGAGAGCTGTGGAAAGCAACTAAAATCACTAAAAAAAAATAGCTATTCAAAAGCTCACTTTTGGCAACCCCCCCCCCCCCATCAAATCCTGCAAGTGGAGGTATGTGTAGAGAAATCCTTGAGATGTGTAGAGAAACCTGAAGCAGAGAGAAGTTAAAGGGTTTCTGTTTAGAGAAGGGGTTTGAAAAGTACACAGACAGCTTCAGACAGAATGAGTTTAATATGTGCAATCCCATTTTGAAACACAAACCCTGAGCCAAGTTATAGGTAGAGCTGCTGGTGCTGAAATGTTATCCAGAGAGAGGTCTGAAAGCAGTTGATACTTCTGTGATAATGCAGCTTTGGATACTTGAGTATTCTTTCCATTTCTGTTTTTACTATGCTCCATTACCAGTAAAATATGCAAGTGTCATTCCAGCTTTACCCTTTTTGAAGTGCTACTTGAGCATTGTAGGAATCTTTTGGCAGGGGGAAAAAAAAATATGTATCTTTCACAGGAAATTCTGTAACTATCGAGATAAGTTTTACAAATATTTTCTTTTTCTAAGCAATGTGAGCCCAGCACTGCTCTGCAAACTGACACTCCAGACGAAGCAACGAGCCTGAGTTGCCTGAAAGTGAAGAGGCTGTGAAATTTGCTGTGATCTGAGTGACTTTGCAAAAGGATGTTTGAATTAATTTGTATTCTTGGAAATTCTGCTGTCTGGGTCCACACTGTAGGTTGATGCTGCCAAAAAGCCCCTCATCCTTCTGGGGAAAGTGGCAGTCCTGACATGGAGACATGCCCAGTGGGAATGAACCATTATCATAGAATCAAGCAGCTTGGAAGAGATCTCCAAGATCATCCAGTCTCCAAGATCATCCAGTCCAACCTATCACCCAGCCCTAGCCAATTAACCAGACCATGGCACTAAGTGCCTCATCCAGGCTTTTCTTGAACACCTCTAGGCACAGCAACTCCACCACCTCCCTGGGCAGCCCATTCCAATGCCAATCACTCTCTCTGACAACAACTTCCTCCTAACATCCAGCCTAGACCTCCCCTGGCACAACTTGAGGCTGTGTCCCCTTGTTCTGTTGCTGGTTGCCTGCCAGAAGAGCCCAACCCCACCTGGCTACAGCCTCCCTTCAGGTAGTTGTGGAGAGCAATGAGGTCTGCCCTGAGCCTCCTCTTCTCCAGGCTGCAGACCCCCAGCTCCCTCACAGGGCTGTGCTCCAGGTCCCTCACCAGCTTTGTCGCCCTCCTGTGGACACCTTCCAGTATCTCAACATCTCTCTTGAATTGAGGAGCCCAGACCTGGACACAGTAGAACTGTTACTCCCCTTCCATCTGACAGCAGCTCCCTAGAAGTTGTTAACCTTTGGTGTCCAATTTCTGCCCCAATGAATTTGACCAGGCGGCCCTCAGAGACTGGCTGTTTAAACCCCTCGACCAGCCATGCCTTCAGTTTTAATGCTGTTCCCAGAAGCACCTCTGATGCAAAGAGAAGGTTGGGTTCTCATTGGCGCTTAGTGGAAATATGACCTTTCCAAGGAAGGGCAGCATTTACATCCGGGAAAAGAAATCCCACCAGTGCCTTCCAATCCCTTTCAAGGTTTCAGCATCCTGAACCATCTGACCTCTCCTAATAATACTGCATCCCATCAACTGATGGGTCTTCTCCTCTTTGTTCCTAGGTAGCCTCCACCGAGCTGCTAAGCTGTGTTTGCTTTGGGTAAGGTACCACGCCACACCGCTGTTGTTTTGCCGGGGAGCATTTTCCGACGGTTGATCGCCTTGGGTAAGACATTTTTTGGTGAATCATTACGCCAAAATGCAAAGAAGGTAACTTGAGAAAGATGCTTATGTTTCTGTAGCGCTTTGCAGCAGATGTCTCCTATTTACTGCTTTATTTTATTGCTTAATGACTGGATCTGGAGTAATTGAACAATTTGACAGATATTTATTTGTGAAACGTGATTCGTTTAGTCAGACGTTGTGAAACAGTTTCATGCCAGTTCTAGAGATCCTGGTAGAACTTTCTAAAGATGCAAGCATTCAAGTAAATTGCTCATGTCAATAGCACATCCACTTTTTTACTGTTCTTTACTGCACACAAATATTTGAGTTGACAAAAAAGCGCTGGTGAACAGACTACAGGGACTTCTGAACTTTAATCAACCACAAGCACTGGCAGGGTTCAGAAGTAATTTCCTAACTATGAATCACCTGCAGACAATGAATCACATACTGGAGAAGATTGCCAAATAAAACAAGCCATCATGTATAGCTTGCATTGACTGGACTATGGAAAGGCCTTTGATTCACCTAGCTGAAAGAGAAGCTGTGATGAAAGCACTGAAATAAAGGCAGAAAAGAATGTAGGAATCCCAAACCACATCTGCTAGCAGTGAATGGCGAAATTTAAGTTCGACAAGGAAGATAAAAGAGACTAAGCAAAATAGCAGGCAAGGAGAGACACTATCTTACTGGAAAAGACTTGCCTGCAGAAGAAGTTCACAGAGCAGTTCTGGGAAGAAGACCTTAGCTTAACTTCAACCATATGTGCGAGCTCAGATTTCGACTGCAATGGAGCAGTTGTCCTTTCAGAACTAGCCAGTGAACCTGGGTGATTTTTAGGGGAGCTGAAATGTGGGGGGAGCAGGGAAGACAAATGGAAAGGGAAGGCTGAGGAGGGAAGTCACTCCCTCAGCAGTTAGGCTGGCACTCACTAAGGTGAGCAGAAATATTCTCCTGCTGAAGAAGGGGTGTCTGGTTTCTGTCTCTAACAGAAAAGGGGCAGGTGCTAACAAACAACAACAACAACAAAAAGGTGGGATCTTGTGTAACAGTTTTTCAGAGGCAGTGCTGAGTAAAAGGATGGTGCAATAGGAGAAGAAATGAGAGTCTGTAAAGAATCACATCTAAGTCCTACCACAAGGCAAAGAAATAGAAGAAGGAAGAAAAATTACTCTTAAAATACTTTCTTTCTTATGAGAGGTATTTGGCCATGCTTTCCCATGCAGTGAGGCAAGAGCTGGTAAAGCAACGACAGTGGAAGCAAAAACACAACAACAACAATACCACCAACAACAAAAGCCCTGCAATTATCTAGACTTTGATGCTTCCCCTCTGTTTGTGCCAGTATTCAATAAACCCTCAAATTGCATGCTGCAGCAGGAGAGTGGATTTACTGCAGCCAAAATCATCTGAGTGCAATGAATCAGGACAGCCTTTCCATGCTGCTCAGGTCTGGCTCATCTATTAATTTCCATGTGCTAAAAAGAAAAAAAGGTAAAGCAGGATTTCAAGATCACTGTAGAAACATAGAATGGTTTTGGTCAGAGGAGACCTTGAAGATCATTGAGTTCAGCCATCAGCCCTACACCACAAAACCCACGTTCCTCAGCACCACCTTCTACACAGCTTTTAAATACCTCAAAGGATGGTGAATCCACCACTTCCTTGGGCTGCTTGTTGCAGGGCTTGGCAATCCCTCAACAGAGGAATGCCCAACTTAAGCCTCCACTGGCACAATTTAAGGCTGTTTCATCGTGTTGTACTGCTTATTACTCAGAAGATGCTAACACTCACCTGGCTGCAACCTCCTTTCAGGGACCTGTGGAGAGCAATCGTCTCCCCTCATTCTCCTGTTCTCCAGTCTAAACAGCCTCAGCTGCCTCTCATAAGACTTGTTCTCTAGACCCTTCACCACTTTATTGCTCTTCTTTGGGCATGCTCCAGCACCTCGATATCCTTCTTGTAGTGAGGGGTCCAAAACTGAACATAGTACCTGAGGTGCAGCCTCACCAGCGCTGACCTACCAGATAACAGAGAGAAACTTGCTGCTGGCTGCTTATGAGAAGCTAATCACCGGTACAGAAAGAGTTATTTAAGGTCCTACTTGTTTCTTGGTTACTCAAACAGGCAATAATTGAGGGTCACAGAATTGTTTCAGTTGTAAAATCCCTGTAAGATCATGGAGTCCAACCACTGACCCAACACCACCAGGTCGACTAAACAATCACAGAATCACAGAAACACCCAGGTTGGCAAAGCCCCTCAGGATCACCAAGTCCAACCTAGAACCCTACTCTACATGATTCACCTTAAACCATAGCCCTAAGCACCACATCCAAACCACCCTTAAAGACATCCAAACTGGGTGACTCCACCACCTCCCTGGGCAGCTCATTCCAGTGCTTGACCACTGTCTTCATTAAAAACTTTTTCCTAATGTCCAGTCTAAACCTCCCCAGCCTCAGCTTGAGGCCATTCCCCTTTGTTGTGTCTCCAATTACCTATGAGAAGAGCCCAGCACCAGCCTCACCACAATGTCCCTTCAGGTAGTTGTGGGCAATGTAGATGTCCCCAGATGCCATGACTACACATTTTTTAAGCATCTCCACGGACAGTGACTTCCCTTCCTCCGTGGGAAGCCTGTTCCCATGCCTGACCACTCTTTCAGTCAAGAAAGTTTTCCAAAGATTCAATCCAGAAGGTCAAAATCTGAGTTTTGTCCCCAACAGCAGCCCAGCGAGGAGCTGCAGTAGCCCTGCACTTGTGTACTGGGCTGTAAAGAGTCCTCTTGCTGGGGACTTCAGAGTTGCCCAGAGTCACTTCCAGTTGGCATCAGGCCTTTTGCTTTCATTTGTTTGGAAGTGAGCCTGCTCTGAGCTGGAGCAGGGACCCTGCGCACTTCCCCTTGCAGCCACGAGAGAGCAGCCGGCAATTAGGGCTGGGAGGGCTTTGCCCTGCTCCGTGAAGGGAAATAAATCACCGCCAACGTTCTTCACAGGATTCCCTCCTCTCCTTACGCTCTTCAAAACCAAATTGGAGTGGGGAATGCAAGCCAGGCTTACCTAAACCCTCGCTACTTGTTTGGAGCCGCGACTTGCTGCGGGGTTCAGACGCGGATTGGTGCATAAAGGAGGTCGCTGTGAAGGATTGCCCTGGTGCAGGGGAAGGGGGAGTATGTCCCCTGGCTTGTGATATCCTCCTTCAAAGCCAAAGGCTGCCTAATGACTTCTGGCAACGTCGGCAGCCGTTTAGCGACGGCTGGCTCTCTACCTAAGCTGTCCATTCTCCCTGCGTGCCGAATAATACCCAGGCATCAGCTGATCAAAGAGCCTGCCCGTGAAATGCAGCTGAACTAAGTTTTCCACACTTTATTTCTCACATGTTAGATAGATGGACACAGACAAGAGATGCTGTGTGTACAAGCAGGCATGGAAAAGGAGGGGGCTGTGGTGGGTGCTGCCAGCAGGCAGGGACCTGTTGGTTGCTTGTTGCCGTCCCTGATGGGGCACGATGTGAATGGTCTCGCAGAGGTCTGCAGCGCTCCCAGCAGGCATTAAAGCCTTGGTTAAGGTTTTACATTTGTTTTCAGAGAGCTTATGCCAGCTTCTACTGTGAGGTTTAGGGCCAGCTCTAAGGAAAAACAGACATCAATACAATAAATAATGGCAAATCGTTTCTGCAGAGGCTTTGAGTCCCTGGACAGTGCTTGCAAAGATGCTGAATAGTATTTTAAAATGCAGAAATCTCCGTTCCCAAAACCTCAGGTCACACGCAGCAATCCTGTAGCTCACGAGGCAGGTGTTTACTTGTGTGGTCACTGGGATACATATTTTCACAGGCATGTAAGAGCACCTCTGCGGGCTGCAGCATGGGTCTGAGGCAGCCTGCCTGGTAGAAAGCTGTGATCTCCAAGGTTTGATGCCATCCTGCTTCACTGATGAAGCTGCTGGTGACCTGCCCAACTCTGAGCTACTGGAACATGTCTAGAGAAGGGCAACGAAGCTGATGAGAGGCCTGGAGCACAGCCCTGTGAGCAGAGGCTGAGAGAGATGGGAGTGTTTAGCTTGAAGAAGAGGAGGCTCAGAGGTGACCTCACTGCTGTCTACAACTACCTGAAGGGAGGCTGTAGCCGGGTGGGGTTGGTCTCTTCTTCCAAGCAACCAGCAACAGAACAAGGGGACATAGTCTCAAGCTGTGCCAGGGAAGGTATAGGCTGGATGTTAGGAGGAAGTTGTTGCCAGAGAGAGTGATTGGCATTGGAATGGGCTGCCCAGGGAGGTGGTGGAGTTGCCGTGCCTGGAGGTGTTCAAGCAAAGCCTGCATGGGGCACTTAGTGCCATGGTCTGGCTGATTGGCTAGGGCTGGCTGCTAGGTTGGACTGAATGATCTCAGAGTTCTCTTCCAACCTGGTCTATTCTAGAAAGCATATTCTGGCTGTGCTGCATCTATACAATACATAGATGTGGCTCCATACATATACAGTATCACTATACTGGGATTGGTGTCCTTCCTAGTGAGCGAGGGCATGGGCAATGCCTTGCTACCACTGTAAGCACCCTCACTAAAAGTGTTTTGGTTCTTTGAGCTTCTTGAATCCAGTACTGGGTTTGGGAAAGCTTTTTGGTGGGAAATGGAGAAGGAAGGAGAAAGGCTTGTAATAGGAACTAGGTGCTTTGCCCCCATCCTCAAATGCACTGAGGTCCCGGTGAGGAGCCTCTGGCCACACCAGCCCCGCTCCTTGGTGCTGTCAAATTGGAGCCTTTCAACAGGGACAAAGCCTCCCCAGTTTTAAAAACAACAAAGTTGTTAAACACAGGCTGAACCCTGTGTGTTTTTTAATATCTACTGCCTCTTGCAGAGACATTCTGGCTCCAGCCATTCAAGCAGTTTCCTATGACTTGACTTCAAACCCAACCAAGAACAACAGCACCCACCGGCTCTGCCACGTGTTGGCCCGCATCGACCCCGGAGCAGGAGACACACAAACCCCACCCGGAGGAAGGCACGTGGACCCCCTCCAACACACTTCAGCCAAGGGTAATTTCAAGTCATCTCCTTATTCCCAGGGTTGATCACAGCCATGATGGTTGCTGTCATTGTCGGTGAGCAATAAGCTCTCTCTCTCCATGTTGACATAATTATAAATGCAATTAGATCTGCTATCTGCATGTAAGTAAGTAGTATTGTATGCAATAGTGACTGCATAAATAGTTTAAGTATATAAAATCAGGAAGGAGAAAAAAGCAGTAAGATGTGCAAAGCTGTGTTTGAAACTGTGGCAGAGCCAGGAGTATTTCCAGTCTTGCCTTTGGGAGACTCAGCCCTTAATTTAGCTGCTGTTTCATTAAGGTTATTATGTGGAGTAATAGCACTCGTTAAGTCTGTGCTTTAATATTAAAAGGTGAAGAGTAAGAAAAGAAAATCTTTCGTAACACTTGATAAATACATAATACCTAGTCAAAAAAAGTACATGTAAATACATCCAAGTGGCAAAAATCATAGAATAGCTTAGGTTGGAAGGGACCTTACAGACCATCCAACCTTCCTCTCCCTGCCATGAACAAGGACACCTTTCGAATAGACTTCTCAGTCTATTTGAAGTCTTGCTGGAGGCCTCATCCAGCCTGGCCTTGAACATCTCCAGGGACTGGGAAACCTATTCCAGAGTCTTACCACCCTCACGCTGAAGAATTCTTCCTAAGATCTAGTCTAACCCTTTTCTCCCTCAGCTTCAAACCGTTCCCCCATGTCCTAATGCTAGACACCCTGATAAGAAGTGCCTCTCCAGCTTTCCTGTGGGGTCCCTTCAGGTGTTGGAAGGCAGAGAGTTGGTTCAACATCAGGACCACAAAGTGTGCTTTGAAGGACTCTCATTGTGTTTAGTGGGGAGTCGGGGGGGGGAATCTCCAAGTGATGTAGGTCTATTTCTCTAAATAAATTAGGGTTTATTGATGGATATTAACAAACACCTTGGGGGTGGTGCCAGGCAGCCAGTGCCCAGGTCAGATTTATTCCACAGTGTTTTCTTGCTCCATTCAGTTGGTCATCCTAAACTGCTTTCAGAAGTTAAAAATCCTTCCTTCTGATATATCTTGTACCCAGTAAATGCTGTTTATATCGACGGCAAACAACTCTTAACTGAGTCTATACAACTAATGTCTGAGTTCAGAGAACAAAAATAATCATTCCCCATAGTGTTTAAGGTGAAATCAAGCTAGGATTGCAAAGGACTTGGTGGAGAACAGCTTGTGATGGTGCGGGCTGACAGTCAGGCTGCTAAAGACACCTTCTGGATCTGTTTTAGGAATTGCTTATTAACCACTTCAATAATAAACAGAGAGATTAAGAGCATGCAAGAAAAGAGAACCCAGTGGATATTTCCCTGGATATCCTCTAGCATGACACATTTACTGCATTCAAAATTTCTCTGTTGTTGACTCTGTAACATGATTCAATGTTTGCTTCAGCTAATGATTTTTTTTTAAGGATCATTTATGGCCATTTAATGGGATAAATCCAGTGAAGATCTGCATGGTCTATGAGGACTCAGTTTGCTTGTGAAACATAAACAATATCAAAGGAGCTGAAATTATAGAATCAGAGAATCAGTCAGAGTTGGAAGGGACCACAAGGATCATCTAGTTCCAAACCCCCTGCCATGGGCAGGGACACCCTACCCTAGAGCAGGCTGCCCACAGCCTCATCCAGCATGGCCTTAAACACCTCCAGGGGGAGGGGGCCTCAACCACCTCCCTGGGCAACCCATTCCAGGCTCTCACCACCCTCATGCTGAAGAACTTCTTCCTCCCGTCCACTCTGAATCTCCCCACCTCCAGCTTTGCTCCATTCCCCCTAGTCCTGTCACTCCCTGACAGCCTAAAAAGTCCCTCCCCAGCGTTTTTGTAGGCCCCCTTCAGATACTTGAAGGCCACAAGAAGGTCACCTGGGAGCCTCCTCTTCTCCAGACTGAACAGCCCCAACTCTTTATTTAGTGTTCACCAGTGAAGATATGCATGGTATATGAGGGCTCCATTTGCTTCTGGAACATAAACAATATCAAGGGAGCTGAAATAATTATTTAATCTTCACCAGTGAGGTCCTGGATGGCCACACACACCAAAAGTGCTCTACACTAGCGTGGTAACGAACCAGAGCTGTGGGTCTGATGCTGCAAAGCCAGTGAAGGGTTTTACTCCCATGCATGGCTTTGTGTGCTTTGGTGTCAGCAAGAATGGCTCCAAGGTAGGTGCTTAGCAGTGAAGTACTTTCAGGGCTCTTCTGTATTTGACTCCTCTTCTTCTAGAAGCCTGCCCAGGCTCCTCTGGAGTGAAGTCTTCCGTAGACCACTCAGTGGTTGCCAGCTCACCCTCTAGAGTCTGCATTTAGCAGTAACTACGTCTATTCCAGCTTGCCTGCTGAGGCAAATGTCAGGGTGTATTTGGTGGTTACTTTAACTGCATTTTAACCCTTTCTTAAAGCCATGGTTACTTTGACTGCATTTTAACCCTTTCTTAAAGCCATGGTTACTTTGACTGCATTTTAACCCTTTCTTAAAGCCATGGTTACTTTGCATTTTAACCCTTTCTTAAAGCCATGGTTACTTTGACTGCATTTTAACCCTTTCTTAAAGCCATGGTTGCTTTAACTGCATTTTAACCCTATCTTAAAGCCGTGTTACTGTAACTGCATTTTAACCCTTTCTTAAAGCCATGGTTACTAACTAGATTTTAACCCTTTCTTAAACCATGGTTACTTTGACTGCATTTTAACCCTTTCTTAAAGCCATAGTTACTTTGCATTTTATCCCTTTCTTAAAGCCATGGTTACTTTGACTGCATTTTGACCCTTTCTTAAAGCCATGAAGCCGTGGTTACTAACTAGATTTTAACCCTTTCTTAAAGCCACGTGAAGCTGGGGGAGGACTGTGGCTGCCAAGGAGAGATTACCCAGGAAAGTTTTAGAGAGAAATTACCCAGCCCTGCCAAAACCAGGGGCTTAGCAAGAGCCAGTTGGTCCTTAAAGAGATTCTAATTTCTGCTCTGAGCTACAAAATTGCTTCTCACGGCCGAATTTCAAAGCGGGTGAACAAAACGCAAGGGTAGGTAGTTCCGACTTCAGAAAATGAGTTTGAGTGGGTCCTTTCTCAGCCTGCAGATACTTGCAGGATTGTTTTAAGATACAATTGTTGTTAGGCATGTTTAAAAAAGAAAAGAGCTTTCAAGAGCTCATTTCCCAGAACGTTACCAGCCAACAGCCCTAGCAGGCTCACACAACACAACAATTGTTGACTAATACTATGGGCTTTGCACACACACACAAAAAAAAAAAGAAGAAGAAACAAACTGTAATATGTTTTTTTGTGGAGATATATTTAGAGAGCTTTCTTATTGTTAAGAGCTTTAGGAACAATAATCAGTGGTATGTCATTCTGGTATTGTTAGCAAAGCCCTTTCTATTGAATTTTCAAGATGTTGTAAAGTGAGATTATGTGAGTAGCACCTCTGGACACTTTTTCCCATCATTGTGTTGGTATCAATCGCTGACTTCCACTGTTTCTCCTGGTATTAAATGAAAATGTTGTTTCCCACTACGCTGATTGGAGGCTGTAGAATGCATGACATAACTGATAACCCTACTGAGATTACGCATTGTAGGATCCGAACCGCCCGAGACAGAGTTGGACAACAAAGTAGGTGGCCGCTTGGCCAGGGAGGCAAAGTTTAAGAGCAAATGGACTGGGATCATTGTTTCAGCTGAAATGAAGAAATGTTATAAATGAATGATTGATGAAGCTGGTTCATCAGGTGTTAGGGAAAAAAATGTCCTTTTTTTTTGTTCTAATAATTATCATTGCTCGGTGGTTGTTTGTTTTCTGTAGGGAGAGCAGCTAGAATATATATGCCAAGGGCAAAGTGCAGCCCTAAGACACCCCAGCCTCGCTCACCCCTGGCAGAAACCCACACCCTGCTGAGAAGCCTGACATTTTCCAAAGAGGAAATATTAAAAATCCAGTGGTGAGAGTGGAGGAGGAGGAGGAAGTTGAGCTTTGGAAGCAGCAGTGAGCTGAAAAAGCCAGATTTTTTTTTTTTTGACTGTAAGAAAAATTAAAGGGGAAGGGGGAGGGAAAGAGGGGTAAATAATGAGAGGCTTTGAGCAAGCTTCTGTGCTGCATACCACACCAGCACCTGAGTGATGTAAACAGCAATATAAGGAGTTCCCTTACAGAAATTTTTGGCTGGTGCCATTGCCATTTCACCATGTCAGGTTGGTTTGGTTTTGCAGTTGTGCTTTGGAAGGTTTTTCTCTTTGGTTTGTTTTTTTTTGGTGGGGGGGGAGGAGGTTTTTTGGATTTGGGGTTGTTTTTTTCCTTGTTGTTAGTTGGTTGATTTTGTTTGGTTGGGTTTTTTTTGCTAGGGATGACTGAGCTGATGCAATGCTGCTGTGCCATCCTGCTTATTATTCACACAGGCTGCTTCTCCTCCAGTAGCATGCCAAGTTTTGGTTGCTTCAAGACTTTTGTTGGGGTTTTTTGGTAGGGATGACTGAGCTGCAGCAATGCTGCTGTGCCATCCTGCTTATTACCCATGCAGGCTGCTTCTCCTCCAGTAGCATGCCAAGTTTTGGTTGCTTCAAGACTTTTGTTGGGGTATTTTTTGGAGAGGAATTTAACCCAGACCCTCTACCTGCCTTCCTTGGTTCTTCACACTGTGATTCTTTTCTTCCAGCTTTGCTCATTTCTGAGCTAACAGAGGGTGGCATGTGCAGAACTTGGCATATGACTGACAAAAAGGGGAAGGAGAGGTCACTCTGACTTCCCACTCTCTGACCTTCCCTAGAAGCAATGAAGAAAACCATGGGAAAAAAACAGTTACAAGTCATGCTCCTGCCCTTTGGCATCTATCAGCCTGAGCTGTGTGCTCAGCTGGGACAGGGACAAATTCAGACCTGATTCTGGCATTCCTCACCTGATGGGAATATTAGGTCCAAAAAGTAGCTCTCAGTCCCCCATTCAAAGATTTTTATGGATGAGTGTAAAGCTGGAGTGAGTTGCTCTGTGCAGTGGTTAAGGTTTTAATAGCTCTGAAGCAATAAAAGCAGCAGAACTGCTTCCAAAAAGAGTACCAGGGAATCGAGTCGAAACGCAATAAAGGCCTTTACTTTGTTACAGTGGATTGCAAAGTGTTCTGTGGGTTGTGGTTGCACAGAGCAGAGGGTCTGTGGATCCTTCTGAACTAAATATTTATTGGCCTTCACATCTCTGGGAAGCCCCTCCTGAGACAGGCTGGGCACGTGGCAGTGTGCAGGGACTTCATGGTTTGGTTGGAAAAGATCTTTAAGATGCTCAAGTGCAACCTTCAACCCAACATCACCATGCCCCACTAAACCATGTCCTCCAGTGACATGTCCACCTGGGTTTTTAACACCTCCAGGGATGGTAACCCTGCCAAGCCCCTGGACAGCCTGTTCCAATGCCTGACCACTCTTTCAGTAAAGACATTTTCTTCCCCCTAATATCCAATCTAAGCTTCCCCTGATGTAACCGAAGGCCGTTTCTGGGATTTTCACACAAATCCCACTGAAACTTGGGAGAGGTTGAATGCTTAAATTAATCTACATGTCTTAGCTTGTGGTGTGCTGGGTTTGGGGGTTTTTATTCTTGTTGTTTGGGTTGGGTTTTATTTGTTTGCTCTAGTGTATCAGCACTTCACCATTCTTTATTTTGACCTGCAGAGGAGACAAGAACACGTCTGGAGGATGCTGAAGCCATGGCTGGTGTCACAAGGGCAGAGGATGCAGCTTACCACCCTTCCTTCCCATGATCATATTGTGGGTTGGATGACACCTCTGGAGATCGTCTAATCCAACCTCCCCTGCTAACACAGGTATGTCTAGATCAGGTTGCACAAGAATGCATCCAGGTGGGTTTTGAAAGTCTCCAGAGAAGGAGACTCTACAACTTCTCTGGGCAGCCAGTTCCTGTGCTCCAACATCCTCAAAGGGAAGAAGTTTCTCCTTAGGTTCAAGGGAAGCCTCCAATGTTATAATTTGTACCTGCTACCTTTTATCCTATCACTGGCCACCACTGAAAAGAGCCCAAATCCATTCTCATGACCTCCACCCTGTAGGTATTGACAAACACTAGGAAGATCCCTTCTCAGTCATCCTCAGCCTAACCAACCCCAGGTCTTTCTTCTCATAAAAAAGCCCCTCCAGATCTCTCATCATCTTTGGTGACAGCAACTTCAAAGCAGGTGGCCATGCAGGAGCTGCTGGCAGAGCACCTTCAGCTATCTCATCTACCACTACAAAGGTCTCTCACTCGTTAACTTTTTCCAGGCAATTTTTCTAGCAGGAGTTTCTCCACCAGCCACCCTTGGGAAGAGAGAGCTGGGCTGGCGCAAGGGTGGGTGCTGGCCAGGACGAAGGAGCTGCCTTGCTGAGTGGCCATGTTACACTGCTGCATACCTCAGCACAATTAGCACGGGGCTGCCTGGACCTTAATTGGGCCTGACACAGGCCTGTTAGAAGAGATTGCCCAGGAATTAAAGTGCTGCTTCTCCAGTTTGCGTTGGCTGGCAGCGCGAAACGTGACACGGGTTTGGAGGCTTTTCTGCGCTCACCATGAAACAAATATGCCACAGGTATCAAGCAGGCTTTGTTTGGGGGCTCTAATCATGTTACAAATTGAACACTTCCACATGTGCCTGCTGGCACACCTACCCTCGGCTATCTCGCCTCTATCTGCCCCAAGGTACAGATGCTGAGGTCTTGACACAGCATAATATAGATGGAAATATATTTTCCAGATTGCCTTAGCACATGCTCATGAAAATGAGGAGTAAAGACCTGAGAGAAGCAGCTGTTTAAAATTTTCTTCAAGCCCAGAAAAATCAACTTCTTAATTACTGATAATTGAAGCGTCAAAATGACCACTAACCCTCTTCTCCCTCTAGACCCACCCCAAGCTGGGAGGCCTGCTTGAAGACAGGCAAAAGTTTGTCTTAGAAGTGTAACATTTCAGCACTTTTCTGCAGCTTTGCTGGAATTAATTTGTATTAAAATAAGGCAGGGGAAAAGAGTCATAGAATCACAGGATCATAGAATCAACCAGGTTGGAAAAGACCTGCAAGCTCATCCAGTCCAACCTAGCTCTCAGCCCTAGCCAATTAACCAGACCATGGCACGAAGTGCCTCAGCCAGGCTTGGCTTGAACACTTCCAGGGATGGTGACTCCACCACCTCCCTGGGCAGCCCATTCCAATGCCAATCACTCTCTCTGCCNTTGCTGGAGGTGCCTGCTTTCAGACCCTCCACTCAGGCAGATGGAGCAGATATTGCTGGAGCTCCTACCCAGCACATCATACCTTGATATTTCCACAGCACCTTTTATAATAAACCTTCTCTGAATGGGTTATAGGTTGGGCTTGATGATCCTGAGGGGCTTTTCCAACCTGGATGTTTCTGTGATTCTGTGATCTAGCTGGAAAGCAGCAGAGAGAGGTTCAGCATTCCAGGAGTTTGCAGCACTTCTCCATTCGTCTGAGCAAGGGGGACCTGACAGGTGGTTTTAAAGTTCAAGGCACACATGGAACAAGAGGCCAAGCAGAATCGCTGAGCAAAAGCAGCTTCATAAATGCCTTTATAATAACTTCCCCCCCCCACACTAGTCTGCAAATGTGGCTATTAGTGCTGTAAAGCAGCAGGGCTGACACAGGAACAGTGACTTGGACACGGAGTCGGATGGAGGATCCGGGCCAGGGTGAACTATTGATTAATCATCTTGTCATGTTGGTGCTTTGTTAGATTCTCTAGATAGGAACTGAGGTGGCAATGTGCAGTTCCTTCGTCGAGCAAGGCTGCTCTATCACATGGGAATGATTTGTTGACTTGTGGAAAAGTACTAGAGGGGGTGAACAGTAGGATGATGCTGAAAAAAGCTGAAGGTCTCTGGTTTGGTTTGGGTATTTTTTTAAGTATTGTTGTTGGGTTTTTTTTTTTCCCCCCCTGAAAAATAAACTCAAATGACTGTAGCAGAAAGCCAGGCACAGCAGTCCTCGCTTAGCAATCTGTTTTCAGCTGGACAACTCCATCTGTGTGGTCCATCAGAGAGGGTATGAGGCAAAAATGATCCAGTTTTCTGTGTTTCTTTGGGGGACAAGTTGGCTAATCAAACCTGAGATTGTGTTTCCAGTTCAAATGCCTCTGGGGGGGCAGGGGGTAACTCTGCCACTGAGAAAAGGCAGTGATGATCAAGGTCATGCTAAGATCATAGAATGGTTTAGGTTAGAAGAGACCTCAATGATCATCTAGTTCCAACCCCCCCCACCATCGGCAGGGACCCCTCTCATTAGAACAGGTCGCTCAAGGCTTCATGAAGTTGAGTGTCCCCTTGGGATATGTTTCACCCTCCCTTTCCATCCCACCCCAGCATAGACAGTGCTGCTGAGTGGGCTATTTTGATACGAAATTCCAAAGCTCAAGCCTCTTGATGGGAACATCAGCCTGGGGATTCAACGAGCTGTTCAATGAGCAACTTCCTGCTGATCAATAGAGCTGGTTATGTGCAGGTTTAACTAACCCTAAGGCTCAGCTCAAGCAGTACTTTCTCTAAGAGTTATATGATGGGAGTGTGAAACTGGAACCAGACCATTAAACCCAGAAGAATATGTCCCACCCTTTCTCCACCTCCCCAAATCCCTTTCATCTAGGGCAGGTGAGCTGATAAGAACTGTCACTGCATCAAATTAAAGGGGAAAACGATCTGGAAAGTTGTTTGCAGATAAAACTAGACTTGATTAATCTGTTTGTTCTCTTTATTTGGCAGAAACCTAAACCCAAGTTTCAGGGTGACTTTAACTGCACTAAAAATAATGGCCTATTTATGCAATTACTTGCATGTACCTGAGCCATTGGCTCAAGCCAGTGAAGTGAGGACAGGAACATGCACACAGGCTTTAAGTATTTTTTTTCCCCCCCCCAGGTGATATTTAGGCTTCCTGCAAAGAAGCCATCGGTGTGCAGGGCTTAGCTTGCCACCAACCTGTGTGCAAGGCTCCAGAGCTGTGAGTACAAACCAATCAAGGTTTGGATTCAGCCTTGCTGATTCCCTGGCTGCTATGTGATGGTAAAACAAGTCACACACCACTGCTGGGCTGAGGACAAGAAGGATATTGAACTTCAGTGCCTGGTAAGCTATGAAGGGTCTTCATGTACAGAATCACAGCCTTAACCAGGTTGGAAAAGACCTCTAGGCTCATCGAGTCCAACACACTGTAATTCTGTGATTGTGAGTCCAACCTATCACCTTCTAATTAACTAAACCATGGCACTAAGTGCCTCATCCAGGCTCCTCTTAAACATCTTCAGGGATGGTGACTCCACCACTTCCCCAGCAGTCCATTCCAATGCCAATCACTCTTGCTGTGAAGAGCTTCGTAAGGTCCAGCCTAAACCTGCCCTAGCACAGCTTGAGACTGTGCCCGCTTGTTCTGTCACTGAACAGTCTGCAAGAGGTGTTCCTCTTGAACACCTCCAGGGACAGCAGCTCCACCACCTCCCTGGGCAGCCCATTCCAATTGTTCTGTTGCTGCTTGTCTGGCAGGAGACCAACCCCCCCGGCTATAACCTCCTTTCAGGTAGTTGCAGACAGCAATGAGGTCTGCCCTGAGCCTCCTCTCCTCCAGGCTGCACACCCCCAGCTCCCTCGGCCTCATAGGGTTTGTGTTCCAGGCCTCTTACCAGCTTCATTGCCCTTCTCTGGACACATTCCAGTACCTCAACATCTCTCTTTAGAAGCCTAGAACTGGACACAGCACTCAAGGTGTGGCCTGACCAGTGCTGATTACAGAGGCAGAATAACCTCCCTTGTCCTACTGCCACACTGTTCCTGATACAGGGTCCATTCCAACCCAACCCATTCTATAACCCTATCAGTTTATGAATCTTGAATTGCACAACAAAGTCCAAGATTGATTGATTGATTCTAAGATGCTTCACACTGCCTCACCCTCAGGTGACCCTTATTTTCCTACCCCCACAAGCCCAGCCCCTAGCCGGTAGGCGAAACGTGCCATTTTTGCCAAGACAAAACCAAGACAGCAAAGAAACAACAACAGCAGCAACAAAAAAAAAAGAGATCCCTTCAGTTTTGTAGTCCTTTATTCTTTTTTTTTTTAAAGTTGATCCTCCCCTAGTAATGTACTGAAATGCGTAACAGTTACATTGTACAAAGCATTTAAAGAAAGTACCTCAACTCGCCCATTATTTCAAAACATGAGATTATAAACAGAAGGAAAAAGAACAAATCTGGTCCCTTGCTAAAAGCAAAACAAACAAAAAAAAAACCCCACAAATCCCAAAAACAAACAAACAAAACCACCCCAAAACACCACCTCAAACAACCATCCCCCCCTCCCCCAAAAAAAAAATACCCCCAAAACCAAACCAACCAAACAACAACCCCTCTCCCTCCCCAAAAAAAAATAACTGAATAACTTCTGTTATTTATTTCTTTTTTTTTTTTTTTTTCTCTCTCTTTTTTTTTTTTTGTTTGCTTTTTGTGTGTTTTTTTTTTTTCTTTAAAACATAAATTTGGAACACTTCATCTTACAAATAGGATTAACATGAACATAACATCACACAAGCTCGCAGACGACCAGCATAAAATATTGGGTACAGGTTTCTTATTTTTTTTTTTTTGGTGGGGTTTTTTTTTTTTTTGTGTGTTTTTGTTGGGTTTTTTTTTCTTCTTTTTTTTTTTTTTTTAAGTTTTCTTTTATTTGAATGAATCTTTTCTTCCTTTCATCTTTTTCATCAGAAGAATCATGCTGTCGTGATGAAATCAATAACTGTCTATACAATCGAATCGATTGACTGCGTTACAAAACAAGAACTCCTAAGTCGCGTCTATTAAGTCATTAAGAGGTATTCCCCCCCCACCCCCCAAAAAAATAATAACAACAATAATAAAATAGAATGAAATATAATTAAAAACAACAACCAACAAAAAAAAAAAAAAAGAGGAATGTTAAAATTTCCAACACTGTTTTGCACTCCCATATACACAGAAATCAGTTCACCTCACTGGTTTCGAAGGTTAAGGTAAGGCGGTGGAGGGAGGGGGGGACTGGAGCAGTGCTGTTTGTTATTCCCAACAGTGCTATTTGAAAATCAACAAACCGTCCCTTGCCAACAAATAAATACATGGTACACGCAACACAAAGAAGAAACTGGGGTGGGGGGGGGAAGGGGAGGGGAAGGAAACAACAAGATAGTGACGTGATTGTCAAAAATCAAAACCTCCTTTGCAGCGATTCGGATTAGCGGTGCCGTCGGTGGACGCGGTGCTTTCGCGGAATCATCTGGATGATTTAGCTTCTTGGAGTAGTGAACATTCATAGTTTACAATATACACAAGCCTCTTATGTATTGTTTCTCAGAGTTTTGGGGGTTGGGGTTTCTTTTTTTCCCTTTCTCTCTCTCTCTTTTTTTCTCTCCTCCTTGCTTTTTCCTTTTTTATTTATATATATATATAGATAGATAGATTTTATTTCTTTTTTTCTCCTAACAACGCAGAGTTGAGAAGGCAAAAAAAAAAAAGAATTAACAGAGTGAACAAAACCATTCCCTGTGAACTTCTTTCTACAGTTACGCTGGAGAGTGTGCATTGGACAGAATTAGTTTCTCTCTTGGAAGGGCTAAAAAAATACATAAAGCTTGAATGAAGAGATTTGTACATAGAAGCGACTGTCCCCAGTCCTGTGTCAAACTCTCTTATTACAAAAAAAAAAATAGAAAACAAACCAAAAAAAAACAAACCAAAAAACCAAAAAGAAGCAATCAGTTCAGTTCCTACTTCAAAGGAGTGCCCATGTGTGTATCAACGCAGTCTTTAACCCTTTTTTGCCCCTGCCCCTCAAAGCCGGGTGAACTGGAAGACAGACACCTTTATCCCAGCCCTAGTTTACATAATCCACTGGGGGGGAAAAGAGGGAAAAAAAAAAAAAAACAACAACTTAATTACTTATTTATTCCTTTTCTTTTTTAAAGTCGCATTGATCCTCCAGAAGTCAGCAGCTGCCTTTGCTGTGCAAAACAAAATATAGTGAGAATAAATAGTTTCTTTTTTTTTCTTTTTTCTTTTAAATTCTTCAGTTTAAGGTCACTCAGACTTTAAATGAGTGACCCTGCAGATTTATAAGGCATTCTGCTCAGCAGTCTCTTGTTTTGTTTTTTTTTAAATAGTCACCTAAAAGAGCCATGCTACAGGTGTGGACTTGGTCCCATCCTCGGCAAGCCTTGGCGGTGTCATACGTGACTGATGGATTGAATGGCGCTGGATTCTGCGGCGGCTCTCGCCATACTGTGCCACATATTGGGAGAGCTGTGGGATGCGGAATGCAGGGAGTCCTTGTCGGAGAGAGACAGCATCATGGCGTATGCCTGCACGAGGAGAGGAGGACAAAGAGATCAGAGATCACTAAACTGTGTCTAGTTCTGGGCTTCTCAATTCAAGACAGATGCTAAGGTAATGGAAAGTGTCCAGAGAAGGGTGACAAAGCTGGTGAGGGGCCTGGAGCACAGCCCTGTGAGGAGAGGCTGAGGGAGCTGGGGCTATGCAGCCTGCAGAAGAGGAGGTTCAGCAGTGATCTCATTGCTGGCTACAACTACCTGAAGGGAGGCCATAGCCAGGTGGGGTTGGGCTCTTCTTCAGAACAAGGGGACAGAGTCTCAAGTTGTGCCAGGGGGGTAGGAGGAAGTTCTTGCCAGAGTGATTGGCATTGGAATGGGCTGCCCAGAGAGGTGGTGGAGTCATTGTCCATGGAGGTGTTCAAGCAAAGACTGGATGAGGCACTTAGTGCCATGGTCTAGGTGACTGGCTAGGGCTGGGTGCTAGGTTGGACTGGATGATTGTGGAGATCTCTTCCAACCTGCTTGATCCTATGATTCTGCAGTTGTACATCTGCTAGACTGGTCTAGTAGAAAGTAAGCAATATTTCTGCTGATTTCAGGGGGAAGATACAGGGGATTCTATGTTTATAAAGATACAAAGGGTGTGTGCCAGGAAGATGGAGCCCAGCTTTGCTCAGTGATGCACAATGACAGGACAAGGGGCAATAGGGGGAAGTTACAGCATAGGAAGTTTCATTTAAACATAAGGAGGAATTTTTTTCCTTCTGAGGGTGACAGAACCTTGGAACAGGCTGCCCAGGAGGGCTGTGAAGTCTCCCTCTCTGGAGAAATTCAAAACCCGCCTGGACGTGTTCCTGTATGATCTGCTCTAGGTGATCCTGCTCTGGCAGGGGGGTTGGACTGGATGAGCTTTGGAGGTCCCTTCCAGCCCCTGACATTCTGTGATTCCACAGTTTAGGCTACAGCTGCTGTTCTCAGCTTATTTGAAGAACATCAAAATGCATTAGGTAAAACCACTGTCAGTCTTTTCACAGACACTTTGGACTCATTAATAGCAATAATAAGTTCTGCTTTCATCTGGCTTCACGAAGCTCTGAGAAACCTTTGATTGTAGACAAGGTCCCAGAGTCTCCTTTGCCTTCAGACTCTTGGCACAGGAGGCTCTTTTCAAGAGCCTGAGCAATCAGATTGTCCTTTGGCTGGTCCTGTATTTCACCAAATACCACAGTCTCCTCTGCTGACCTTTTCAACAGGCACATGCTGTAGTTTTTAAACAGGAATCTCTCAAAGGGGCTAAAAAGACTCATTTTAATTAATCTTTAAAAAAATACCAAGAAATAGCACTAGGACCTCAGTCTATTTATTGCTATTTTTAAAACATCCTGAGCTGGTAACATCCAAAACTTCACAATAAATACCAAAAAGCTGAGCCAGCCAGAAGATCCAGTCACATCCCTCTGAGGCTGCAGCTACACTGTCTGAAAGCACAGTGGGGCCATTGCTTACCGAGGCGTTTCTGTAGGTGGCAGACAGGAACAAAAATAGCACGAAAAAGCAAGACAATCCTCCCTTATCAAGGACCAGAGCACCCCATCAGGTCTCCTGGGGGCGGCGGGAGGTTGGGGCAGGCTGAGGTATCACAGTCTCACAGTATCACCAAGGTTGGAAGAGACCTCACAGATATCAAGTCCAAGCCGTTACCACAGAGCTCAAGGCTAGACCATGGCACCAAGTGCCACGTCCAATCCTGCCTTGAACAGCTCCAGGGACGGCGACTCCACCACCTCCCTGGGCAGCCCATTCCAGTAGCCAATGACTCTCTCAGTGAAGAACTTTCTCCTCACCTCAAGCCTAAATTTCCCCTGGCGCAGCTTGAGGCTGTGTCCTCTTGTTCTGGTGCTGGCTGCCTGAGAGAAGAGAGCAACCTCCTCCTGGCTACAACCACCCCTCAGGTAGTTGTAGACAGCAATAAGGTCTCCCCTGAGCCTCCTCTTCTCCAGGCTAAACAATCCCAGCTCCCTCAGCCTCTCCTCGTAGGGCTGTGCTCGAGGCCTCTCACCAGCCTCGTTGCCCTTCTCTGGACACGTTCAAGCATCTCAATGTCCCTCTTAAACTGGGGGGCCCAGAACTGGACACAGTACTCAAGGTGTGGTCTAACCAGTGCAGAGTACAGGGGCAGAATGACCTCCCTGCTCCTGCTGGCCACACCATTCCTGATGCAGGCCAGGATGCCATTGGCTCTCTTGGCCACCTGGGCACACTGCTGGCTCATGTTCAGGTGGGTATCAATCAGCACCCCCAGATCCCTTTCTGTCTGGCTGCTCTCCAGCCACTCTGACCCCAGCCTGTATCTCTGCATGGGGTTGTTGTGGCCAAAGTGCAGCCCCTGGCACTTGGACTTATTGAACGCCATCCCCTTGGACTCCGCCCATCTGTCCAGGCGGTCAAGGTCCCACTGCAGAGCCCTTCTGCCCTCCAGCCCAGCAACATCTGCCCCCAGCTTGGTGTCATCTGCAAACTTGCTGATGACTGACTCGATGGTGCGCAGATGCAGAGCACGGCGGTGCCTGATGAAGCTGGAACGACCCTGCCTGCCACACACTAACAGCGGAAGCCTTGGAGTATTTGGCGACAATAACGTTTTAAGTGAGTTAAGCTTTTACCTGGGATTTGGATTTCCTGTACAATGGCTGTTTTAGGTCCTCTGGCAGCTGGGAAGTATTGAAAGCTGCCAATTCAGCTTCGCTATATTGATTTTCCTCCATTTTCCTCATTTTGAGGCTATCTGTGAAGTGCCTTATGTGGTCCAAAGCCGTAAGTCCAGTCTTACTGTACTCCTCCTCTTTATACCTACAAAAACATCAGGTTTTAACATCAATTCCATGGTCTTTTCTGCATTTCCTTGTCTTCTGATTTACAGAGCTGAGCAATTACTCTTTTTTTACCTGCCAAAAACATATTGAAATTGGGATGCTGAAATAAAAAACTTCCTCTTTTTTTTCTTTCTGAAGAGGTGGGTAGTGGGAACAGGGAAGGGAGAGCTTCTCTCTCTCTCCTGGTGCCTCCACAGCCTTTCACAAGGACGGTATGGGAGATCCAGGCTGGTTTCTGGAGCAGATAGCGTCTCTCCCATGAACGTTTCCTGTCTCACCCACAACCCGACAATAGCTGCCTGAGCACATTTAATTTTCCCCTCAAGGGCTACAGACTGCACGAAGAGACAGAAAAGAGGCTGGTAATGACCCGAAGACAGAGCCAGGTTGCTATTGTAACTGGGAAGCTGGCTACTTGGGACCGGTTCCCACAGCACACGGTTTGGTGCTGGCACTCTTGTATGGTTCATTGTTTGTATTTCACGTATCTGGCACACCAATACCCGGAAGGAACCAACCTGCCAGGGGAAGCTTTGCAGTTCATGTCCAAAGTACTTGTTTCCTCGTAATCCTCCTCTGGAGTCCCCTCGTGCATGTCACTCGTAACAGGCTCTTTGACTGCTTTCCCTGCTATTTCACTCTCTTCATCCTCTTCATCCATCATTATTTCATCTTCTGCCTCTTCGTCATCCAGCAAATCCGAATTCTGGCTGGCTACCATGGCTTTGTCATCCTTAAAGTGACTGCCATTCATTCTGAAAGTACCAAAACAAAACCAAAGCAGTAAGCACAGAGCAGTTACAAAAGCTCCTCAGCAGCAGACTGTTGTAGGCAGAACTGAAAAGGATCTCTCCCGGTAGAATAAAGCGATTTCTCTTTTACATCTTGTTTAGCTTCAGACATTTAGGCAGTATTGGGGAACATTCCACTCAAAACTCAGTGGGATGTTACAGTACCATCAGCGTGGGACTTTCCTGTTACCTTGCTAAAACTCCTGTTCAGGCAGAGGTATGTTCAGACATCCATTCCAAATTCCCTCACGCGTTATTTCACCTCATGTTCCTAATCTTACGCATATTCAGGACAAAACAACTCACTGCCTTTTAACAGAAGCTGCAAGGGCCAAAAACTCTGAAACTCAGACCCAGCCTTTTTCCAAATGGCATCCAGCATTTCAGTCAGGGTTTTAAAGTCCAAATGACATGCACACTTAATTTTGCACTGTACCACCCACTGGGAAGCTCTGCTGCTTCACTGAAGGTACAGACTGAACACATGGGAACTTTAGCTGAAGCCCTCAAGAGCCATCTGCAATATTGCCTCCAGGCTGAACTACATTATCAACTGATTTGAAGGGTAAGAAGTAATGAAAAGAAAGGTCCTATAGCTTTTGAAGTGCATTTATTCTTCTTAAATGAGTAATTACAGCAATACACACATGGAAAACCGTTTGGCCTACCCACTGCTCTTAACGCTGTCCTTTGCTTTCAGACAATGACTTCTCTTAACTACTTCCTACAGGATTTTATCAAGGACATAACACCCACGCTGAAGCAGGGGCTCATTTGCTAATGGTCTCGACCCTGTAGGATTCTGATCATCGTGGCCACTTCATTAAATGAGAGCTAAAGAGATTTGTCATCACCACGTTGACAAATGCAGGGCCAGAGGTAGCAGTGATGCGAAAGCGCTCGCTGGAGCCCCAGGAATTCGTGCCACCAGCCTATCTATCTGCTCCGCTGCGATACGTAGCGCCGAGGCCTTGATTCATCTATTGTTCTCACTGTGCAAAAGGTCCTTACTCTTCCAGGAATACAGTTACCAAAATGGAAACTTTATTGTCCACCCGCAGCTTGCGTTAGGCTCTGCGTGCCTCAAACCGTGCGGGACAATACAGAATAGGCCAAAAGTTGGGGCGAGATAAGGATGAGCCTAAGCAGGGTGTTTGGGATTTAACATTTGACTTTGCTGTAGCAGCAGAGGTGCTCACAGCTGGTTTCTTATATAGCAGCAGCATCATTTTCACAAACACAACAGAGTTTCACCTATTTCCCGAGCAAATTCCACTTTGCTGTCACAAGCTAAGGACCGCGTCAACAAAAAGCTAAGGAACGGTCAGTTTGTATCACAGCACATGCAGAGCTGGGAGAGCTGAAACAGCCACCCCCCTCCAAGATAATCAGAGCAGTATCTCTTTATCAGCTTTTATTTAAATAGGCAGAAATATGAAATTGTTGAGCAGTTTGGGCTGCCAACTTGCCTGTTATGCTCAATTGGGGCTGCTAGAAATGAAAGGGAGATGGACTACAACCAAAGTAACAAAAGCCATGTGATTAAGAAAACAGATTCTCTAATTATGCTTTCAAATGCAGCAATTTGCCAGGGATAAAATATCCATCAAGAGCAGTCTGAAGTGCCAAATTTAGAAAGGAAACACTGCACAACCCAGCAACCTTTCCACTTTGCTGACTTCCTGTCGGAGGACATGTTGAGACCAGATGTGCAAAGGAAAAAAAATCCCAAACCCTCATTGCCAATCAAGATGGAATGAAATTTGAATACACATCTAATCACTTAATCCAGTACTTTTGTGGAAATTGCTTTACGTCCACCATCTTCATCCCTTCACAAAGGCATCTGGAAATTGAGAGGATGGGGAAGTTTGTCACCAACACTAAGGCATTTTTCATGCTGATAATGTGATGCCAATTCCAAAGAGCAAAGAATGCATATTGCAAAGCCAGCCTCAAAGAAGTATGGTCTAGCTGATGTGTGTACCCATGCCACAGCCTTTTCTGCTTAGCTGTATTTTCCTTAGCTGAAAATATTTAGAAGTGGTTTCTCTTCTCTAAGTTCAGAGGAACAGAGCCACTCGTGTACTTAATAAATCTTAACAGGAAAAAGTCACTCACTGTGGACTACCAACACCTACCCATGGCCTCACGCATTTTTTTGCTAGTCAGCATCTTACTTGGGATTGAGTTACTTACAGGAAAAGACTTGCAGTTAGAAACCTCCATCTGATCCAGGAATTTAGCTTAGTCTACTCTATTAATTACACATTGACATTGCATTTAAACCGTAAGGCTCTCTACATTTAGCCACAGGATGTAGCATTCACCTGTTCTGCCGAGAGAAGTAGAACGAGGGAATTTTTCAGCAGACTTAAATCAACGAATGGGAACTTGAAACTAAGAACAACTTGTGCAAGGAGAAACATGTTCCTAGGTGAAACTTCTGCCCACCATCTGCCACTGGAAATAGGCTCATAGGCAATAGGGAGGAAATCAACACGGTTCTTTCCCTAAGACAGCAAGGTGAACACCGGAGCGAGCAGACTGCTGAAATTACTCTGGCTTTCAGCAGTCTGCTTGCTGAAGGATTGCTAAAAGTGATCATCGCCAGAAGTGAAAAATTAGAGGTGACTGGGAAAAGGAAGAGTGGCACCTTTTGAAGGCAGATCAGTTGCAACTCACCTCTCCTCTGAGTTTCGGGGGGACTGATTGTTGTGGTTGCTGTTTCCAATAAAATTCCTGATTTCTGTGAAGTAAGAGTCTTCCTTGTCATCTAGAATTGCCCCTGTGCTTTCCAGTTCTGAGTGAGGTGAAGATGTTGCAGTACCTTGAAAGAAAACAGAGGAGTTCTGTTGTAACTTCTTTACATTTTTTGTATTTAGCCATTTATCCAAAACGAAAATTCAAACAGTGGGTCAGAGCCAGGAGAAGTTGTTCAAAGTGATCCACCAGCTTCTGGCCACAAACCCAGGAATTAGAAGGGAAGTATTACTACCCACGGGCTAAGGTGGTTTCCAGCCAAAACAACCTCTGGCATCCTGGGTGCCATTCCCATGCCTTAGAATCACTTTTGCTGAGTATCTGTTTTGACATCTCTCTCCCTGTTCCTTTGTGACTCCAAGACTGTCGGTCAATAACTGTGTTAGCCCAGTGGCTGAGTCAAGCAAACAGAACTTCAATTCAGCTACTACTTAAGCAGATTTGCTTAAAATACGGAGCAGCCATTGACATAATCCTTGCCTTGTTCACTTGCACACAGGTCTTGACCCCTGGATACCTTAGCAGGTACTCTGGCCTTTTAACCAGTCTCACCGAACTTGAATACTTGCTGAATTAGGCAGTGGTGAGTGTGAAACTGAAGGAAAGAGAGATCACTTTGGGTATTAATCCCCCCAGAATGAAGTTTCAGTGATCCTGGTGGTCCTTTCCAACCACAGCGATTCATAGTGCTTAGATGTTGTGCTGAGGGATTTGGTTTAGTCAGAGACTTGTCAGTGTGAAATTAATGACTGCACTCAATGATCTGGAAGGGCTTTTCCAATCTAAGAAATTCTGTGATTCTGTGATAATCACCCAGGTTCATTAGCACTGCAAGCCCAGTAACACAGGTCTTCATCTGAGCACCAGGGTAAAGGCAGCTCTGCATTCACTGCATGTACCTGGTTATTGCCAGTGCAGCAAAACATAGACTGGAAAGTCTTCAGACAGGATTTTCATTAAGCCCTGCAGATACGTAACCCAGACCAATGATACCTGCTACCTGCTGCTGCCTTTGCTGCTGCTGTGTGGTGACCAATTGGCTTTGGGACTTGGGAGGCATCGTTATCTCCGTAACAGTGAGTGTTTTTCAGCTCCTGACAGTGGGAATATTTTGGAAGGTGCCAAAACAATCTTTTAGAGCGCTCCTGGAGACTCTAAATCGAGCAGTCCTGCTGAGAGCCAAGCGACTGCGGAGATGGGATTAAAGCGATTTTCCCAGCCTGCTCTCAAAACGCTATGGTTGGCTTAATTAAAAGCAAAAAGAAGAGGCATCATCTGGCAGCATTAAGTTGTACAAGGGCAGAGTTTATGCTGGGATTTTTAAACCACTTTAAATGTCAGCACAGCTTAGGCACTTGCATATTTTCCTGACGCTTCGCTCATCGGAGCAGGCGGCGCAGAGCAGCGCGTGCCTGGAGACACTCAGCAGCCTCGAAGGGATGTGAAGGCTGGTGGTAGGGAGGGCAGGTTGGGGAGGGAAGAGGCCTACGTACCAGACATGTTCCCATTCTCATGCTTTTTTAGATGTCTGTCAAGATTGGTTTGTTGACCAAAACACCTGTCACACAAGTGACACTTGAATGGCTTCTCTTTATTGTGGATGTTACGGACATGCCTCTGCAGGTTAGAGGATATGCTGAAGGACCTGTCACAGTATTTGCATCTAGAAAAAAGAAACCACACCGAAACAAGACAAGTGGTTAGGGCTTGGTAGTAGCTGGAGATGTAAGATTTGTCCCAGGAGACGTGAAGCACCTTCTGGGCTCAGCCTCACTACTCAACTGCAACTCCTTGGTCCCTACTGAAGCAAAATCCTTCCTGAAATAAAGACAAATTTTGCCTGAAAAATTGGGAGTATGGTGGTCTTGAAATGGAGACATCACTTCTGCAGTGGCTTCTTTAGCTTTAACTTGCATTTGGTTTTCTATTTTAAATGCTGCCTTTAGGAATAAGCATAATATTTCAGAGTTAATGGCCTCAAATTAAGCAGGGTAATTGATTCACATGTTTTTGAAACTGTTGCATGCAAAGTTGGGAAGTTTGAAAACAGTAGAGCAGTAACTATTGTTTCATGTGCTGCCAACACAATACAATTAAACACTTCTGGAAAAAAAAAACCCAACATGAAACAGATCTTTTCTAATGCTCAAATAAGGTAAAAAAGGGCTATTTCTTTTCCTATTCTAAATTATGCTGTGTGATTAAATCTTTTCTTGAGGAATTAGCTTGCTCGATTGCTAATCCCAGAGGAAATTTGGTTATCTTGCAAAAAGCAGCAATAAACAATCCCAACCTTTAATACCGTGCCAATGTGAGTAGTTTAGTCTATCACTCTGGTACCAGAGGCATCAATTTTCATACTCTGTAGTGATTTGGAGTCCCTAAAGCCTTTACTGTATTGCTCTTTAAGCCATTACTAAGTCATACTATAACTATTCCAAATTCTCTGACTGGCAACCAGCCAACAGTCCTCACCACTTTAGTTTTTCAATCTTTTCCCTCTCCCATGCCTCTTTTAGGCTTGTCAATGCTGTCAATTTTTTTTTTTAGTGCTGAAATCATCCATTATGCCACTAATTGCTCATGGCTTTTATGCAGTAGATGGGTATAACATGCATCAGGACCTGCTTTCAATAGAATTAAATGTGAATCTCCTTTCCTAAAGAGACTAAAGGCAAAAAAAAAACCCCAAACCATATTGTTTCCTCACAAACAATGAGCTTACTCTGCTCTTTACAGCTCATAAAATGCAGAAATTGGTGCATTTGTTTTACTGGAACATGAACTGGCTTCTTTCCAGTTGATTTAAATCAGTCTTTCATTTTTAATAAGGTGAAGCTTCTATACACATTTCTGCACGTGACTGTCCTCCATACAGTATCACATACATATACTTATCAACAACAGAGTACACCCACATGGGGTTTGGTTAAGCAGGCCTCAGAAAGGCTCCAGATTAAACAAATAACTACAGCAATGCCTTTCAGAAATCAGGTGATTGACAAATCACCCAACTTTAGGCTGCAAACAACACCACAGAGCTCCTCCAGGAAAAAAAAAAACATTTTTGCAAGGGAAAATGTAAATGTGAACCCTACTTAAAATCAGTTCAACCATGCTGGTTGAGAAGCTGGCATGGCAGGACTTAAGAGTAGCCTTACAGTGCCTGAAAGGTGCCTACAAAAAGCTGGGAAGGGACTTTTTACAAGAGCTTGTAGTGTCAGGACAAGGGAGAATGAATTGAAGCCTGAGGAGGGGAGATTTATATTTGGTATTAGGAAGAAATCCTTTACATTAAAGGTCATGAGACACTAGAACAGGTTGCCCAGGGAGGCTGTGGATGCCCCTTCCCTGGAGGTTTTCAAGGTCAGGTTGCATGAAGCCTTGATCAACCTGGGCTAGTGGAAGGTGTTCCTGCCCATGGCAGGGGAGTTGGAACTAGATGATCTTTAAGGTATCTTCCAACCCAAAGCATTCTATGAATGTATTACTCTGGGACTTGCAGATGGGGCCTCAGTGACTACCTAAACCAAAAGAATTTCATTAACTAGGAGCAAAACCTGGACACAGTCTCAAGTTGTGTGGGGAGAGGTCTAGGCTGGATGTTAGGAGGAAGTCCTTGCTAGAGACAGTGATTGGCATTGGAATGGACTGCCCAGGGAGGTGGTGGAGTCGCCATCCCTGGAGGTGTTCAAGAAAAGCCTGGCTGAGGCACTTAGTACCATGGTCTGGTTGACTGGCCAGGGCTGGGTGCTAGGTTGGACTGGATGAGCTTGGAGGTCTCTTCCAACCTGGTTGACTATGATTCATCTCCACAGTTATGATGCTGTAGCATCAATGTCTGGATGAGCACAAAAAACCCTGAGATCAAACCACAGTGGTCATCAGTGGGCTAAAATGCAATCAATGGTGGGTGATCAGGAGCAGGAGGCTGCTCAGAAGCGAGTACTGTAGCTGGCCAAGCAAGGCTGTTAAACACTCATTCCTTTGCTTTTTTCACTTGACTATAACCCAGGTTGGGGTCCCAGAGAGACAAGGGTAAGGGGTGACAGTACCTATAGGGCTGCTCTCCAGTGTGCGTCCTCAGGTGACGTGTTAGGTTTGCAGATCTCGGGAAGATCTTGCCGCAGTATCTGTGACAAGAAAAGGTTTGATAAGACAATGCAACCTTCAATGGCTTCATCTCACTTGGAGCTGCCCTGGATGTGCAGCTCAAATGGAATCATTACTAGATGGTGCCATTGGCCTTGCTTTGGTGTAACAACTTTTCAATGAAAGCATTCAGCAAATGTACGTGATTGAGACACTAACAGGCATGCAAGAACGGGACTGGAATTGCTGGAGCCCACCAGCTTTTCATGTGCACGAGCAAGGGATATATGAAAACAAACTAGCTTTAAAGATCACTCCAAATGTATCAGCTCACTAGGTGATTACTGATCACACTCAGATCGGCAATCAAGAGAACCTCCTGTTAAAGCCTCGCATTACTACCTCCACGCAAGCACATTTCAACCTTTGCAACCAATTCTGCGTGTCAGCAAACGTGACATCATTCTGTGCAGTGACTAGGATCAGAGCAGACAAGACTCAAAGACCTAATCCATCAAGGTGTGTTTCTATAACAACACTGTCTTGAGAGCAGGTGACATGTTTTCCAAAAGACCAGATAAACCAATACGCCAGCGTCACACGCACGCCCGCGCCTTCTGCAGAGGATGGAGAGACCTTAACAATGCAATTTAAAAGCCATTCTCCAAACTCCATATCATGCCACAACAACAACAAAAAAGGGGGGAAAAAATAATTATCATGAGCCCTCCCCTTCATGCAAGCAACATAGTCAGTCTGTAATTAGCTTGGATCTATTAATGACATTCAGCCCATGTCTGCGTGGGGATGGAGCGCGAGTGAAGGAGGGTGGCGGCTGCTCCCCGCGATGACTCTGAAGATTGCATCTCTTCCCTTTTAACATCCCATTTCAGCCCTTCCCTTTTAACATCCCATTTATTTTTCCAGGCTGGGATGTATAAGCCTTCAAAATAGCTGCACAGCTAATTCTGCTCTCCACAAAGCTCCCATTCATTTTGGCTGCACGTACAATGACTATCTCCATTGTATTTCTTTATTTTTTTGGTTTCTCCTTTAAGGTCTGTACACATGAGTCCTAATAAGTCATGGATCCTATCACTGATCCCTTTGGATATTAAAACCAGAAGCCTGAGAGAGGAAAAAAAAAAAAAGGCCACATCTGTAGTTTATGATTAAAAAAAAAAAATCAATAATGAAAGCACACTTGTGCATAGGAAAGTGATGAGAAAATTTGGGGGGAAAAAGAACTGTTTATATAATAGTTTCCACCTCATTTATCAAACCTGTAGCATACAGGGCAAACGCTTTGTTCTATAACACAACTGAGCAAGCAAGGATCCCGAAGTTAAACGCTTTCCGTGGGGCACGGAGAGCCCAGAAATAGTTATATTGTTGTATTTAATATATATTAGAGTTCTATTTTCTACAGCTATTATATTTATATTTTTCTATGTTATATGATAGTTTCCACCTTATTTATCAAACTGATAGGATACAGAGCAAACGCCGACCACCGTAACCCACACAACTGCCCAACCAGGCACCCTGCCGATCAACGCTTTCCATGGGG
>WAAF01011576.1:537-12045 GCA_013400475.1 Tricholaema leucomelas
ACTGGAATGGGCTGCCCAGGGAGGTGGTGGAGTCGCCGTCCCTGGAGCTGTTCAAGGCAGGATTGGACGTGGCACTTGGTGCCATGGTCTAGCCTTGAGCTCTGTGGTAAAGGGTTGGACTTGATGATCTGTGAGGTCTCTTCCAACCTTGGTGATAGTGTGAGACTGTGAGACTGTGAAGCGTGCAAGGAGAGCCCCAAGTGGTTATCGAAGTGCCTGGGTGTGCTGCAAGGACTGAAGCAGAGTGGATTCAGAGAGGCCCCTGTGTGGAAGGAGTTAACTTTGCATCACTCACTAGGGGCTATTTTAAAAGTGCCTGTCTGACAAGGAACTACCACTGCACTAAAAATTCTTCACTGAAAAGCTCATGTTTGTATCATCTCTTGGCTGGCGCTGGGTTGCTAATGTGATCCTACACTATTTGGGCTCTGCTGGTGCCACGTGTATCCAGGAATGTTTCTCTTCATCACTCTTCAACACTTCATTTCCAGCCCAGGTCTGGGATGTGCTGTGTCCCACGCAGCTGCAGGCAGCTTGATTCTCTCTGTTGGTTCTGCCTCACGCAGAAGCAAAAGGCTGTTTGCAGGTGGAAGGGGCAGTATGGAACCAGCAGCAGCGTGGGGACAGGCTGTGAGCACAGAGTCTGTGCTGTCCCAAGAGCCCCCACACAGCAGGATGTGTCCATGGCATGGGATGCAATGACAGCAGTCAATCATAGAATGCACTGAGTTGGAAGTGACCTTGCAGGTCATTTTTTGGGAAGTATCCCTGTAGGGCTGGGTGCTAGGTTGGACTGGAGGATCTTGGAGGTCTCTTCCAACCTGGTTGATTTTATGATTCTATGATTACTATGGTGTGGGGGTTGGAGATGGATGATCTTTAAGGTCACTTTAGGCTGGATGTCAGGAGGAAGTTCTTCACAGAGTGATTTGCCATTGGAATGGGGTGTCCAGGGAGGTGGTGGAGTCACTGTCCCTGAAGGTGTTCAAGAAGAGACTGGATGAGGCACTTAGTGCCATGGTCTGGTTGATTGGGCAGGGCTGGGTGCTAGGTTGGACTGGATGAGCTTGGAGGTCTCTTCCAGCCTGGCTGATTCTATGATTCTGTGATTCTGTGATTCTAAACCATTCTATGATTCCACAAGTCTATGTTCAAGCCCCCTGCAGGCAGCAGGGACCTTTCCAACTAGATGAGGTTGCTCAGGATCCCATCAACCTGACCTTGCATGCCCCCAGAGATGGAGTATCCACCACTTCTATAGGCACAGAATCATAGAATCATAGAATGGTTTAGGTTGGAAGGGACCTCAAGGATCATCCAGCTCCAACCCCCTGCCATAGGCAGGGACACCTCCCACTAGTGCAGGTTGCTCAAGGCCTCATCCAGCCTGGCCTTGAACACCTCCAGGGAGGGAGCAGCCACAGCCTCCCTGGGCAACCTGTGCAGTGTCTCACCACCCGCACTATAATGAAGCCTTTCCTAACATCCAGTTTCAATCTCCTTTCTGCCAGTTTAAACCCATTCCTCCTCATCCTGTCATTACAAGACCTTGTCAATAGTCCCTCCCCATCCTTGTAGTCCCCTTCAGATAGTGGACTACCACTATAAGGTCTCCTCAAAGCCTTCTCTTCTCCAGGCTGCAGAGCCCTGGCATCCTGGTCCAGTATTTTACCACCCTTATTGTGAAGCCTCCAAGGGTTTGCATTGAGATGAAGAGAAGGTGCTTGAACTTTAATCCAGGTGATTTACATAGCCTCTTTTCAGTTGGTTTGGGCTTTGTTTTTTTTCACCCAGGCTGACAGATTGAATTGGTGCTCTGTGCCAGAGGTTTAATTTCCTGTGTCAGGATGTCATTTCTAATGACCGTGACCAAGATTTGGTTGTGTTTCCATCTTCCTTTACCTCTCCCAGGTAGGACATTTCCTCTTGCATGCTACCAGATTGCTTCCCTCACCCCAAGGCCCCGCATCAGGAGGAGAGTTTCCCACTGGGCACAATTTTCAGGATTGATTTCTGCTCTCTGCTTCACGAATCTACTTCTGTGCTCCCTTCCTGGTCTGACACACTGCGAGCAATTACATTCTCTAGCGTGTGTGAATTAACAGCACCCACCAGAGTGCATCTGTACATAGCCTTAATTACTTTTCCGAGCTACAGTTGCAGTTATTTCCTTTACTCAATGGCATAAATATGTAGCTCAGGTCCAGTTACCACTTTACACCCTGTTAGCTGACCGGTTTGGGTCCCCTCTGCTTTGCTGAAGGGGCCTTTTGGCTTTTTAACCAAGGAGAAACCCAGCAGGTAGGCTGTGGGGAGACCTTCTAGCTTCATTTCAATATCTAAAGGGGACCTCCAGGAGACCTTCTAGCTTCATTTCAATATCTAAAGGGGACCTCCAGGAAGGCTGGGGAGGGGCTGTTTAGAAGGGCTTGATAGGATTAGAGGGAATGGTTTGAAACTAGAGGGTAGATTTAGGGTGGACATTATCACAGAATCAATCAACCAGGTTGGAAGAGACCTCCAAGCTCATCCAGTCCAACCTAGCACCCAGTCCTGGCCAGTCAATCAGACCATGGCACTAAGTGGCCCATCCAGGCTTGGCTTCAACACCTCCAGGCACAGTGACTCCACCACCTCCCTGGGCAGCCCATTCCAATGCCAATCTCTCTCTCTGCCAACAACTTCCTCCTAACATCCAGCCTAGACCTGCCCTGGCACAACTTGAGACTGTGTCCCCTTGTTCTGTTGCTGCTTGCCTGGCAGAAGAGACCAACCCCACCTGGCTACAGCCTCCCTTCAGGTAGCTGCAGACAGCAATGAGGTCTGCCCTGAGCCTCTTCTTCTGCAGGCTGCACACCCCCAGCTCCCTCAGCCTCTCCTCACAGGGCTGTGCTCCAGGCCCTTCAACAGCTTCGTTGCCCTTCTCTGGACACATTCCAGAGCATCTCAACATCTCTCTTGGATTGAGGAGCCCAGAACTGGACACATGGTTGACGCTTAGTCCCTGAAGCCAACCCCTGAGGTTTAAACTGTCTCTACAAAAGAGATTGGATAACGATCTTGGAGATGTGAAGATGTCAGTGCAGGTGTAGGAAGGACAGAGGTTGCCTTGAAAAACAAACCTGATAAACACCTGATGAACCAAAACTGGAAGGTGACTTAGTGTATAAACATTTGGGTGGTCTGCTTGCAGCAGGATTTGCTCTGGGTGCTGTGGAGGGAGCACGTTTCCACCTCCCCTTTTGTGAATGCTCTTGATTGTGATATTGGAAAAGGCTGTGAAGGGCTCTGACCCTCACTGGAGAGGGCAGGAGGAGAGCAGCCAGCAAAAGGGAGCAGAACTGGAGAAACTGCCTCTGTGCCTGCAGCCTCCTCTCCAGCTACAGGTCATTTAAGGTCTTTTTCTTCTGGTCGAGCCTGGGGTGTTGCATGAGGTACTGAAGTGAGAAAGCCTTGCAAGGCTGCTGGGGTTCCTGTAAGGTAAGGCTGGATCTGGCAGCTGCTGAAGCTGCAGGCTGGGGCTGTTGGGCTGGGAGGGTGTGAGGGCAGGGATGAAGCCTCTCACTGGGTTGTGTGGCTGGTGTCAGAGCAGAAAAGGCTCTGTTTGGGCAGCAGCAAGGGATTAACTGCAGGTCTGTCGTGTGAGGGCTTGCAGGAGGTCGGGGAGCAGCTTCCTCTGGGGGGACCAGGCAGGTCATAGAATGTGTCAGGTTGGAAGGGACCCTCCAAGGTTATCTTCTCCAACCCTTCCTGCAGTCAGCAGGGACATCTTTAACTTGATTAGGCTGCTCAGAGCCCCACCAAGTTTGACTCTGGATGTCTGTGGAGATGGGGTCTCCACCGCCTCTCTAGGCAGGTGGTTGTGTTCCTGGGGGGCTGACTGTGGAGCCTGTGTCTCTGGAAGCATTCAGGACCCAGGTGGAGGTGTTCCTGGGGGGCTGGCTGTGGAGCCTGTGTCTCTGGAAGCATTCAGGACCCAGGTGGAGGTGTTCCTGGGGGGCTGGCTGTGGAGCCTGTGTCTCTGGAAGCATTCAGGACCCAGGTGGAGGTGTTCCTGGGTGATTGTCTCAAACAGTTCCTGCTCTAGGAGGGTTGGACTTGATCTCCAGAGGTCCCTTCCAACCCCCAGCACATGGTGATTGTGTCTCAGACACGGAAGGCAGCTCTGCACCCTGAGAGCAGAGCCTTTTGCTGTTGGACTTTCTGAGCACGGGCAGGTCCCAGCCTCTTGCTGGCTTTCCCCCAGCCTGTCTGGTGGCAGCAGCTGGCAGGAGCCCATAGCAGGGTGCGGGAAGCCTGTGGCAGCTGATAGCAGGGCAGGGCTGTGCGCGGCTGGTGCTGATAAGCCCTCGCTGCTGCAGCCTGGGGGGGATGTGAGGAGACTCATTGATGGCTTGCTGGCTGCTTTATGGTAGGGTGAGGGTGAACTCGGAGCTTGCACCCTAGGTCGGGGTCCGCAGCAGGAGGAGGGGAAGGGAGTGAGATCAGGGTGGGCAGGGAGCCCTGCGGTGCCTGGGGAGGGGCTGGCTTTTGGAAAAGCCCTTTAAGATCGTAGTGTCCAACCCTTTCTGGGGGTTCAGCTCCAAGCAGGGCACAGGCTGTTCCTCCACACATCGCGTTCCTGTTCCCAGTTTCTGGCTGTGCGTGTTGCAATGTTTGGCAAAGGGTCCCCCAAGCACTGCTTTTGGAGGAGCAGCAGAGGCACGTCCTGTCCTGCATCCACAGGGGTACATCCTGTCCCGGGCTGAGGCTGGCCCCCGGTACCGGCATGCACAGGACACCCTGTCCCTCTCTTCTCCTCCTCTCTCTGCAACCCAGAACCTGTTTTCACACCTGGGGAATACAACGGAGGAGTATCAAGGGGTAGTAACTGCTGTGCCAGCTGCTGCCTGTGGATGCTGCATCCACGTGTGTAGGGGTGTCCTCAAGTCACTGCTGTGCTCCAGCTGCTGGGGTTGGCTCAAGCTGGGACACACAGCCACGGCGTGGGCACCACTGGCAGAGGGATGCAGACCTGCAAGGGGAAGGGTGTGGGTTCCTTTGGTCCAGGGCTGTGCCTGGGAGTGGGTAAAAGTCTTGAGTGGCTCCTTTGTCTGAGTGGCAGTGTCAGAGGCAGACCTTGTCTCATGTCTTCCTGCCGGCCAGGTGATTTGTGCACCCATCACTGGGTTATTTGGTCTTTAATCGGGGGTTGGTTTGTACCTGCTATAGGAAACCTTCCTCCCATTGCACATGGTGTGGAGATGGATCAGGGCTGCTGAGCTGGGGGTTAGGACACTGAGGGGAGCTGACCCACAGTGGGGTTAGGAGGGTGCTCAGCAAGGGTTTACGAGGGTGCTGAGCAGGGGTCGAGGGGATGCTTGGCATAGGAAGAAGCAGCAGTGGGAGTGGAAAGCTCCCCTGGCAGTGGTGGTGCTGGCTGCACTGTGCCCCCTTGCTTCCATGCATGTCTCCTGCCATCTTCGAGCCCCAGGACTAACCTCCCGAGCAGCCTTCTCTCTTCATTGCTGGTTCTGGGTCTTTGTCTCATCTTGCAACATCTAAGGAAAAACAAACTCATAACCCCAGCCACACTGACAGCAAAATGCAGAAACCTTAATGTGCTTGAAGTGCTCAAAGTGCCTAATTTTGGTGACTTTCCATAGCACAAGCTGGTGGAGATCAAAGTGAATTAGTGGAGCAGGACAGTGCTGGGAGACAGGAGGAGAGGTTGATGCTCAGGCTCTTTGGGGCTGGTTTGCGCCGTTTCTCTGCCAGGCTGACTGCAGCAAGCAGCCAGCAGCAGATCAAGTAGCAAAAGAGGTTCATGACACTAATGAAAGCTCTGACAAAAAGGAAGTGAGGAAAACTATTGTCTGCTCAGCCTTGTTCTCATAACGCCTGCCTGTAATAAGTCTTTTGGTGATGCTTGTGGCTTCTGTGACAAAGCAGTGATTTAGGGGGCTGTCTTTACAGAGGCAGAGCCTGCTCTCACGGGCCAAAGGGCTGGTGAGTAATATTTTACCACAAATTGTTGTAACTGGAGCTTGACAACTGCAGTAGGAAGGAGGGTGGTGGATTGGGGTTTGATTTATTGGGTGAGTTAACTGCAATTTGCAAGAGCGAGCTTTGCGCTAGCACAGCCACCGCTTTGCAAACCCTGCAAGTACAAGTCCATGGGAATGCAGCCAGGGAGGGGGAAACTCCGTGTGTTTTGCTGCAGGGATCCCCTGTGAGGTCACCTGGAGGCTGCAAAGCAGCTTCTCCAACTGCTGGCTGCTTGGGATACCCAGGAGCCTTTCCCACGCGTGACCGGTGCGGTATCCTGGTGGAAAACCGGGTCACAGAATGGGTAGAGTTGGAAGGGACCTTAAAGGTCATCCAGTTCCAAGCCCCATTCCAGGGGCAGGGGACACCTCCCACTAGCCCATATTGCTCAAAGCCTCATCCAACCCGGACTTAAAACACTTCCAAGGAGGGGACATCCACCACCTCCCTGGGCAACCTGTTGCAGTATCTCACCACTCTCACAGTAAAGAACTTCTTCCTAACGTCCAATCTAAATCTCCCCTGCTCTACTTTCAAGCCATTGCCCCTTGTCCTACAGCCACAGCCCCTTAGGTGTAGTCCCTCTCCAGCTCTTCTCTAGCCCCTTCAGGCAGTTGGAAGGTCTTGTCCTTTGGTGTGGACATCACAAAAAAAGTGCTGTGGGCAGCAGTGCCTTCTCTCTGTGCCTTCACACCCAGCCAGGAGTTAAAGGGATCACTTCCTAAAGCCAACCTCTGAAGCATCTTGAAGATGAGCGTTGGAGAGGGTGGGAGGAAGGCTGCTGCTTGAGCTTGCACCACTGTCAAAATTCAGGTCATGTTTACTATGGGCAGCTGGAAAATGATGATCTCAGATGCTAACAAGTAACATCTGAAGGGAAGCATTAAAACACTCCAGTTGTTTTGTAAGCACCTACTTGATTTTTCCCCAGCCCAGTTTAGCTATTTTTAAAGACTCATTTGTCCCCTTAAGTACCTGCTGTCAGCTTATCTAACAGGAGTAAAAAAGAACAGGAGCTTGCCCTTCCTTTTCATTTTGAATGGAAAAAATGTGTGTATGTGGGAGGGTGTTGTTGTTTTAAACAGACACCAAAACAACCACCAGACCTGCTGGAGAGCTTCCTTTTTGCTGGACAATCATTGAATCAGCCAGGTTGGAAGAGACCTCCAAGTTCAGCCAAGCCAACCTAGCACCAAGCCCTAGACAATCAACCAGACCATGGCACGAAGTGTCTCATCCAGGCTTTGCTTGGCCCACTCCACCACCTCCCTGGGCAGCCCATTCCAATGCCAATCACTCTCTCTGCCAACAACTTCCTCCTAACATCCAGCCTGTACTTCCCCTGGCACAACTTGAGGCTGTGTCCCCTTCTTCTGTTGCTGCTTGCCTGGCAGAAGAGACCAACCCCAGCTGGCTACAGCCTCCCTTCAGGTAGTTGTAGCCAGCAATGAGGTCTGCCCTGAGCCTCCTTTTCTCCAGGCTGCACACCCCCACTTCCCTCAGCCTCAGAAGGGACAGAAACCTACAGTTTGAGAGCTTTTTGTCCTTCAGGGAGCTGACCTTGTGTAATTTCCTTTATTTACCTTTGGCTGGCACTGCCTCCGCTGACCACACGAGTTTATACAGCCGCTTGGGAGAGGGATAGCAAAGCTTGCAAGGGGGAGTCCTACCCGAGGTTGGCCTTTTCTTTCCTGGCACAAAGCAGACAAGCCTGTGCTACCGACTAAAAGTTGTAATCCTCTTTTCTTTTGGCCTTAATGCCTTTGGAGCAGGGTAACAAGAGGTCACAGGCAATTAATTTAAACCAGGTGGGAAGAACTACTCAAAAGTCTTCCTGTGCAGGAAGACATCTGAGAGTTGTTCCACTTTTTATGGGCTTTTTATTTACGTGAGCAGTGAGCAGGCTTGGTTAAGGCTTTCATCCTTGGGGGGGTGGGGAAGGAGAGTGTTTTTGAGGAAGCTGTTGCACATGGTGTTTGTTCACTGCTGCAATTGAGCCAGAGTCAAAGCTGGATGCAGATTAACTTCCCAGGACTTTGGTATTTGCGTTAAGGCTGTGCCACTTGCGTGTGTGATCACCCCTGAGCGAGGACTTTTGCAACCAGAATGAAAACAAATTGTCCTTAGCCTGGAGAAGAGGAGGCTCAGTAGTGCTATGGTCTAGTTGATTGGACAGGGCTGGGTGATAGGTTGGACTGGCTGAGCTTGGAGGTCTCTTCCAACCTGGTTGATTCTATGATTAATACAGTGCAGTAGCCCAAGGATTCCTTAAGTAAGTTCACAGAATTGATCAGGTTGGAAAAGACCTTCAAGGTCATCCAGTCCAACCTAACACCTTCTAATTACCTAAACCATGGCACTAAGAGCCTCATCCTAGCCTCTTTTTAAACACCTCCAGGGACAGCAACTCCACCACCTCCCTGGGCAGCCCATTCCAATGCCAATCACTCTCTCTGCCAACAACTTCCTCCTAACATCCAGCCTAGACCTGCTCTGGCACAACTTGAGACTGTGTCCCCTTCTTCTGTTGCTGCTTACCTGGCAGAGGCAGGCACTTAATGGACCTGCTGTTCCTGGAGATGTTCAGGCAAAGCCTGGGTGAGACAGTTAGTGCCATGGTCTGGTTGATTGTCTAGGGCTGGGTGCTAGGTTGGGCTGGATGAGCTTGGAGGTCTCTTCCAACCTGATTGATTCTATGATCTACTCCCTGCGTTGGTGTGTGGAATTTAGTAGCATGGGAATGTTACTCCTTGCAGGTTTTGGGGATGGGGGTAGAAATGGCCCCAAGTTGCACCAAGGGAGGTTTTAGGTTGGATATTAGGAAAAGTTTCTGTGCTGCAAGAGTGGTCAGGCATTGGAAGAGGCTGCCCAGGGAGGTGGTGGAGTCGGCATCCCTGGAGGCGTTCAAGAAATGTGTGGCCATGGCAGGTTGGGACATGGCTTAGTGGCTGTGGTGGTGTTGGGTAGACAGTGGGGCTTGATCTTAGAGGTCTTTTCCAACCTTAATGATGTTATGGTTCTAAGCAGGGGAGGGCTTCTCTCAGCTGGTGTAAAAAGAAGTAAGGTCTGAGGGAGAGAAAATTGCCTTGGAGTGTGCCTACCCTGCTATTTAGTAGCTTGATTTCTGATACAGGAGCCGCCCAGGCTGGCATGGGGAAAGCCTTCTGGAATTCAGAGATGATAATATAATTACATGATTGCATGCTTCTTGAAGGCTCCAGGACAATGTTCCCAAGTGCCACCAATTCAGGCACCAATCAGAGGAAGAAAAGGCTCTTTCTAATCAGGCCTCCCCGGGTAAGGGTTTGCAAGAGAACCCTCGAGGTCAGCATTAATCTAGCAGCTTCCAAGCAACTCATTTAGAGGAACGTAGGATTGCCCAATTTGCAGGGTAAACACTGCTGCTTGGGGCTGAGGAAGCAGCATGTGACAGCCACGCTGAGACAGCCCTTCAGGGAGGGGAAGTGGTGGCCAGATCCTGAGATAAACCCAGCCTCGTCCTGGGGATGGAGAGTCAGTGCTAGGCGTTGGAAGGGACCTCCAGAGATCAGACTCCGACCCCTCTGCCAGAGCAGGATCACCTTGGGCAGGTCGCACAGGAACACATCCTGGTGGGTTTTGAAAGCCTCCAAAGAAGGAGACTCCACAATCTCTCTGGGCAGCCTGCTCCAGGTCTCTGTTACCCTCACTGTAAAGAAGTTCCTCCTAATGTCGAGGTGGAACCTCCTGTGTGCCAGCTTGTACCTGTTCTTCCTTGTCCTGTCACTGGACACCACCAAAAAGGGTCTGGCCTCTTCATCTTGACACCCACCCCTCAGGTATTTATAGGTTAATAAGATCCCTCCTCAGCCTTCTCAAGACTAAACAGCCTCAGGTGTCTGTCTTTCTCCAGAGGAGAGATACTCAGGTACCTTCATCATCCTCATAGCTCTCTGCTGAGGTGTCTGTCTTTCCCCATAGGAGAGATACTCAGGTGCCTTCATCATCCTCATAGCTCTGTGTTGAGGGGTCTGCCTTTCTCCATAGGAGAGATAGAATCATAGACTCAACCAGGTTGGAAGAGACCTCCAAGCTCATCCAGTCCAACCTAGCACCCAGCCCTAGCCAATCAACCAGACCATGGCACTAAGTGCCTTATCCAGGCTTTGCTTGAACACCTCCAGGGAGGTGGTGGAGTCACCATCCCTGGGCAGCCCATTCCAATGCCAATCACTCTCTCTGCCAACAACTTCCTCCTAACATCCAGCNGTCCCTTCATCATTCTCATAGCTCTCTGTTGAAGGGTTTGTCTTTCTTCATAGGTGAGATACTCAGGTTCCTTCATCATCCTCATAGCTCTCTATTGAGGGGCCTTTCTCTATAGCAGAGATAGTCAGGTCCCTTAATCATCCTCATAGCCCTCTATTGAGGGGTCTTTCTCTATAGGAGAGATACTCAGGTCCCTTCATCATCCTCATAGCTCTCAGTTGGACTTTCTCCAGCAGATCCCCATCTCTCTTGAATTAGGGAGCCCCAAACTGGGCAGAGCCTTGCAGCTGTGGTCTAACTAAGGCAGAAGAGGAGGTGCTGTGGGTGTTGATTTGCACCCCAACAAACTGAAGGAAAAAATACCTTCACTTCCTTTCCTTTTAAATCTTCCTTTCCTTTTAAATCAACAAGATGGGGAGGAAAGAAAAAGTAGGAAAAAAAAAAGTTTATTGCAAAACTCAGTGGTTTAGAGGATTTCCAGAGTCCATTAGGTACGTTACAAACAGATCAGTTAAGTCCTGCTTTGAACACGTTTTAAAGCCTGCTTCTGGGTCTTCTGCGCCCGCACACACACACAACTCATTCGCTCCCCTGCTCCTGCTGCTACAGACAGGAACAGAAACGTTAGGGGTGAGGTCAGTGACAAACATTATTATTTGATCTGTATTGGAAATTGTTGCCCAAAAAAAAACACAAACCAAACAAACCCAAACAACCAAACCCCAACAAAAATAAAACGTTAAAAGTTACAGTAGAACCTCGGGAACCTGCAGAACAGGGAAGCTTCCACACACACACACACATGCAAAACCTGGAGGTCTTAAAATCCCACTTCCAAGCAAGAGTTGTAATAGCAAAGTGCTGTAGTGAGGTCTGGTAATCAACGAAAAGACTTTTCAAATCATCCAAGGACTCTACAGAAGGTTTACCAGAGAACAAAACAATGCTTGAAGTATTCATAAATTAAACAATAAATTAAAAAAAAAAAAAAAGGAGAAAAAAAAAAACACCAAAAAAGCACATCTTAATGCAACATCATCATCAGTTTTTGTTCATTTAACTCACTGGAGAGTCACAAAACTCTCCTCCTCTCTCTAAGGGCTTCTTCTTCCAGTCCTGGGTGCAACGCAGCGAGGTTCTGCTGGCTGTGATTAAAGTGCTGAGGCAGAGGAAGGACACAAGACCCAAGAGGTCTCGGGCAGTGAGGATGAATTGCTCTAGCCACTTGGTTGC
>WAAF01011576.1:12058-56500 GCA_013400475.1 Tricholaema leucomelas
CAAAAAAAAAAAAAAGAGGTTGTTTTCAGATTGTCCCACGTTTCTATGGCTGGTAAAATACAGACAGGTCAGCGTAGCAGTTAATGCATGATGCCACTTCCACTTAAACACACAGAAATGTTGGTTTGGGATTGGGGTTTCTTGCCTTTTTTAACCTCCTTCCTCCCCTTACCCCAAACCATAACAGACTTGTTAGTTGTCCCCCTGAGTTGCCTAGAGGCGTTAAGATGCATATAGGTGGGGTAAGCAAGCTTGTGTCACCTGTGAGGAAGGAATTGCTCCTGTTAGGACTAGATGAACAGCCAGTACCATGTCTTTTATTCCCTTCCTGCTTTCAACCCTGTGCCACAGGCTCCAGTTCACCCAAGTCAGCAGCAAAAACAAATAAAAGCAACTAAACCTTCCTGCTGACATTGGAGGAGCAAGAAGAGCCAGGGAAGGGGCTACAGCTCTGAGCAGCCACCTTGAGCCCCCCAGAGCTGGCAGATAGAGGGAGCAGAGTGCGAAGGGCTGGGTAACGTGGCAAGGTTCCACATTCACTTGGTGATGTGGCAAAGATTTCCTTGTGAACCTGGTTGAAAAAAATAAAAGGGGTTGGGTACATTAAGACATACTGAGCCAAATCCTCCCTGTAGGGTGGGCTGGTTTTGACCAGAGCTAGATCTACTCTGGTGTCAGTTGAGTTAGATCTACTGACACCAGCTGAGGCTTTATGCTGGATGTGCAGTTTACAGTTGGTTAGTTTGGGTTGGGGTTTGTTTTTCTTTTTAAAACTAAAACAATTGGGTTACCTAAGACCTACCTATTAAAAATCAGCTACACTCTATGCTGTAAGAGTTAAAGATTCCCAACAATTTCACAAGCTAGCAATACAAGATAGGTGGTAGAGAGATTGAGTGTAAAAAGTCAGCTTTCCTTTTAGGCAAAAGATGATTTTTCCTCTCCGGTTCTTTTAAGCTAAGCCTCCTTTACCAAGCTCAAGAATAAATTAATAAATACTAGTTAAATTAGGAACAGTACATCAGATCTATCAAGAGAGAACCAGTTCTAAGCATTACCAAAGCAGGAGAAGAAAAATGATCTTTCTGGAGTATGTGCAGTAATAACTGGCCATAAAAGACAGACGGAGCCTCCAATTTCCCAGCACTTGTGACATTCAAGTTAAGTAGAAGAAAATGAGCAATGGTTTAAAAAGTCAGCTACTTAGCCTAGCCTACTCCTCCTCCTCCAATCCAACACACAAGTCCATCTTCTTCCTGAAGAAAGGTTCAGTTGGCTACTGGTGGTGTAGGAAATGCTCATCTCCAGTTTTTTTTGTATCATCAGTTTCTTGGCTGCGTGGAATTTGTGGTAGGGGATGGGTGAGGGCAGTCACAGACTGAGCTGCTTCTGGTGTTGGTGCTGTCAGTTCTTCTTCTGGGATAGGTTGAATTTTTACCTACGGTTGTTATCAGCATAGCAGGAGTGTGCATCACATCTTCATGCTAGACAGAAGTTTTTCTTGTGTGGCTATCTCTATGTTCTATGGAGCTTTCCATTGTTGGCTTAAAAAAATAAGGTTCTTTCTAGTATGAATAAACAAAATAAAGAGAAGTTGTTGGTGGCAACTGTTCACATTTCAGATTTCACATTCCCTTCAGAATGGTGGTTTTAAAACGTGGAGCAGAGCTGATGTATGTTAGGTGGAGGAGGAGGAGCAGGCATTTTATGGGGCACTGTCAGAGGCTTTTCCTGAATTTTCTGCTTTCCCAATATCCATGTCAATAAAGTCATCTGGTAAGTCTGGTACCACCACAGCCGCCGCCGTGCTCTCCTCTGTGCTCTGCTGCTGCTGCCGCCGCTGCTGCTGGCACAGCCCAACCTTGCAGGGTCTCACCAGGGACAGGAACACAGCACCCAGGACCATGCCAGCAGCACAGGAGTAGAAGGCTGAGCTGTACTTCTGTGTTGTATCCACTAAGACACCTATGGAAAACACATTCACGGCCGTTAGCCACAAAGGCTTCTCCCTCTCTCTTGTCTGTCCCTCCAGAGGATCTAATCTAGGTCCCACTGCATCATTTCACCTGCCATCGGAAGATGCTCAACAGCAAACAGATGTTGTCTTAAAGTAGAGCATTCCAGGGCTACACAGTGCTATCTCCAGGCAAGTCAGAAGCCTTTGGGTACTGCAGGGACACTAAGCCCAAGATGCATCAGGCTTCTATTTGCTGTGAGAGACTTCGCCTCTCTGCAGTGCGTGGCAGAAACACGCAGTGGAAGCGATCTGCTCCTGCTGCTTGCTAGAGCCTGAAGTGATGCCAGTTTTGGGTTTCTAAGAGGATCAGGGCAGCACTGCAGCATTTGCCTGCGCTCCAAGGTTCCTCAGTGGAGACTGCCTCATCTGTGGGACTCTGCAGAGCTGCAATGCAGCAGGCTTCTGGCTCTCAGAGCTTCCTAATACTAGTTGCAGGGCTTTCGGGACACCGCTAGCGCTGCCAGAACACTTTCTAAGAGATCAGCACCAACAGCTGCCAAACACCCCCCATTAAAAAACCCTTGAAAGATGAAAGGTTACCTGCGAGGGGTGGTCCTGCCAAACCAGCTAAGCTTTGAATGAAGACGTAGACTCCAGCTGCAGAAGACATCTTCTCAATGCCAACCACATCATCTTCTGCCAGGAGGGGGATGTGTGTGCCCGCTACCGTCCCGAGCATGAACCCAAAAAATATGCTACATGTCATCAAGCCCCAGAACTCAGAGGCAAAAGGGAAGGCAAACAACGCTACAGAGAGCAGAATGACGCAGATGAGCTCGATGTAGACCTTGCGGATGGGCTGCTTGTTGAGCACCCAACCGGCGGAAACCCTGCCAAAGACCTCCGCGATCGCCATGGCCGACAGGATGTAGGCGGAGTGGTCTTTGCCGATGCCGAGGCTGAGGCTCAAGGGAATGATGTAAAGGGAAGGAGCGAAGAAGCCCAGGGTAGCAAACAGGCCAAAGAATGCATAACAGATAAAACTACAGTCTTTCATCACAGAGAAGTCCAGTAGTGTGGTTTTTGGTTCCGCAGGGCTGCTGTCAGTTTCAACAAGCATCTGTACGTGTTCCTTTGGTTCTTCGCTTTTGGGCTCCGCTTTGGTTTTTCCAGGCACGTTGCTGGGTGAGGTAGTTATTTCTACTCCTGAGTCGATGGACTCGATTGAGGTGCGTGTTTGCTCGTTTTCAAGCATGTACTTGGTCTCCGTGGGCTCCTCCCGAGGCTGAGCTTTGGCTGCCTCTTCCTCTTTGATGACGATGGGTCGCAGCAGCGATCCGCAGACGACGATGCTTAGCTGTAACAGCCCGACAGCAAGCAGGCTGTACCTCCAGCCAATCTGCTCCTTCAAAGCTGTAATTGCTGAGGGAAGAGGGCAGAAAAAGGGAGGAAGCAATTAAAAAAAGCCTCTAGCTACACCAAGGAGCTGTTTGAATTTACAGCTAGGGAAGAAACTGGAGCTTTGTCACTGGAATGACAGAATCAAGCAGGTTGGAAGAGACCTCCAAGATCATCCAGTCCAACCTAGCACCCAGCCCTATCCAGTCAACCAGACCATAGCACTAAGTGCCTCATCCAGGCTTTGCTTCAACACCTCTAGAGATGGTTACTCCACCACCTCCCTGGGCAGCCCATTCCAATGCCAATCACTCTCTCTGTGAAGAACTTCTTCCTAACATCCAGCCTAGACCTCCCCCAGCACAACTTGAGACCGTGTCCCCATGATCTGTTGCTGGTTGTCTGGGAGAAGAGACCAATCCCACCTGGCTGCAGCCTCCCTTCAAGTAGTTGTAGCACCTTAACTCTTGCAGAGCCTGAGCAGAGGTCTCTTCTGGCCCACTCTACCCAGGTCTGGCACCCACATTCATCCATCCCATCAGCTGCAGCAGACAAGCTAGAAGTTGCATTTTACATCTAGCTAGCAGAAGTTAACCTCTAGGCAGGCACTTTTGAGGTCCCAGTGACTTTGGGATACACAAGAACAAAACAGGGCATTATTTTTAATGAGTAAGAACACACTGAAGTTTCCTCTCTCAGCTGACCCCACCCTGAAACCAGCTACTAGAGGAAGTCTCTTAGCTCTACCCAAAGGTGCATGTCACTGCTTATTGCAAATGGTTTGCCATTCAGTGCAGCTTTTGCTTTCAACTGCTGCCTGTTGCAGTGTGCACAGCAGAAGACCACCTGAACTGCAGAGGACAGGTGGTGACAGAGTAGTGACATGGCCACACAGCTTGGGGACAAGTCTGCAGGAGGCTGAAGCAGGCTGTGCTGAGCTCAAGCCCACTAACCTTTAGGAGCAGTTGTGTTTTAAATAGCTGAAGTTTCTCAGTCTTATTTTTAGCCTCCCAGATCTATATAGGGAACCTGTGCTGTGTATCAGCAAGGCATGTCCTGCCCTGGCAGGAGATGCTGGGGAGATCAGGCATCATTAGACCACTCTCTAGGACTATGTGTAACCCTGCCTGCAGGGCACGAGTGCTACAGGCATGTGAGCAACCACACATGGACTTCAGCAGTTCCTGTGAAGGAATCATAGAATCAGTCAGGGTTGGAAGGAACCACAAGGATCATCTAGTTCCAACCCCCCTGCCATAGGCAGGGACACCCTACCCTAGATCAGGCTGGCTAGGAAGTCCATGAGCACAGGATCACAGGATGTTAGGGGCTGGAAGGGACCCCTGGAGATCAGAGTCCAACCCTGCTGCCAGAGCAGGACCATAGAATCTAGTGCAGGTCACATAGAAATGCACCCAGTGGGTCTTGAAAGCCTCTAGATGAGACTCCACAACCTCTCTGGGCAGGCTCCGTGACCCTTACAGTAAAGTTCTTCTTCGTGTTGAGGAGGAACTTCCTGTGCTGTAGTTTCCATCCAGTGCCACTTGTCCTATGCCAGGGGGCAAGCCAGAAGAGGCTGTCCCTTCCCTTCCTGACACCCAACCCAGCTGGGCATTGATGGCCTTTGCCTCTCATTTGCTTGGGAAAAGGGGCTGGGGCAGCGCTGTGCTTTAGGCACGCAGGGACGAACTCAGAAGGTTTGGGCACTGTACCTGGTGCAAAGGAGAAGACAGCAAAACACTCCCCTGTAGATGCCACTGCTGTGACCAGCGAACGTCTTCTGTCAAAATACTGTGACAGAATGGTGACAGTCGGGAGGAAAGAGAGGCAGTACCCAAGGCCTGTGAATAAATGCCAAAAATTGCCATAACAACAGGGAAAGGAGAGGGAAACACCGCTGCAAGAACACGTTAAGTCAGCTTTCCCCAGTGGTGAGACTACAGTAGCATTTCGGCCAACTCAGCAAGTCACCCTGGAAAAAAGAAACCATTGTGGAAACCAAAATGTTATTTTCTTTTAAGTGGAAGGGGGGAAAAAAAAACCCCAAACCCAACTCCCTCCCCCCCCAAAAAAACAATACAACGAACCAAGAGACCCAACTCCCCAAACCTGCCTTCTGTTCCCCAACAGACAGCAGGGTCCACTTTGAGGACCTCATCTGTTTAAAGGGTTTGAGCCTGCAGCAGTTGCTCTCCTAAGCAAAGCAAGCTCCCAGCCATGGATATGAGCAAGACACCCAGGCCAGACTGGAGAGAAGGAAAAGCATCAGGGTTAAAAAAAAAAAAATATGGGTGAAGTTAGAAGATTCAACCCTGGGAACAGCTCTCCTTGCCCCAGCCATCCCAGACCCTGGGAACAGCTCTCCTTGCCCCAGCCATCCCAGACCCTGGGAACCGGTCTCCTTGCCCCAGCCATCCCAGACCCTGGGAACAGCTCTCCTTGCCCCAGCCATCCCAGACCCTGGGAACAGCTCTCCTTGCCCCAGCCATCCCAGACCCTGGGAACAGCTCTCCTTGCCCCAGCCATCCCAGACCCTGGGAACAGCTCTCCTTGCCCCAGCCATCCCAGACCCTGGGAACAGCTCTCCTTGCCCCAGCCATCCCAGACCCTGGGAACAGCTCTCCTTGCCCCAGCCATCCCAGACCCTGGGAACAGCTCTCCTTGCCCCAGCCATCCCAGACCCTGGGAACAGCTCTCCTTGCCCCAGCCATCCCAGACCCTGGGAACAGCTCTCCTTGCCCCAGCCATCCCAGACCCTGGGAACAGCTCTCCTTGCCCCAGCCATCCCAGACCCCGGGAACAGCTCTCCTTGCCCCAGCCATCCCAGAAGCAATCAGTGCAGCTGCACTAGTGCAGTGGTCTGCAGGACCAAGTCTTGAGGTGGTGCTCAGGGCGAGACAGACCAGGAAGAGCCAAGGCAGATGACCTCTGGCAGGAGGGCAAGGTCAGCTCAGAAGGGGCAGCAGCGTTTCTCAAGCATTGCCAGTGTCACAGGGAGGGAAAAAATGCCCTGGCCAGAGGCACGCTTGCAGGAGGTGAAGTGTTGAGCAGGTTCAGGAAGGGAACTCACCAGAGATGAGGCCGATGGTGACATACATGTCCACCACACTGCGGGCAAAGGAGGCGATGACCATGCCGGTGCTGATCAGCACCCCTCCGGCCATCACCACCAAGCGGTGACCAAAGCGATTGCTGAGCACTGTTGACAGAGGAGCTGGATGGGCAGGAGAGGAAGAAACTTGAGGTCAACACCCAAATCAACAAATTCATCAGCTAACCATCTCCTTCAGAGGTTCTTCTCTCCCCCTCCCCCAGTCCCTGTGACATGCCAGCCCCTCAGCCAGCTGGCCTCACAGAGCGGAGCACCACCACAGAGCACTGCACAGCTCATAGCATTTAGGATCCGCTGGAAAAGTCAGAGGAGAGCAGGACAGGTGGGTGGCAGTTTGGGACAAACCTGCAGCAGCATCCACAGACCCCAGTGGAACTCAGTGAGGATCAAGTTCTTTCTAATCCTTTTTACTAGCTAGGTTTCAAAGCTCTTGTTTTCACCCCTTGCTGATGAGAGCTGAACGGCCAGTAAAGGCTCAGGGGCACGGATCATGTCCCTGGACCATACAGAAAGACACGAGCTGGGGCCCAGAAGGACTGCTGGGCAGAGACAAGGTCGTTCTTGGCACTTCAGGAGCACACAGCTCATAAAGTTATGGCTGTCATTTTTAACAGAGCCATTAGAGACACCAAAGTCACAGGGCCTCACATGCTGAGTCAGCAGCATGACTTTTTACAGGCTTGCTGTGATAGGACAAGGGGCAATGGACTGAAGCTTCAGGAGGGCAGTGCTAGACTGGAGATTAGACAGAAAGTCTTTATAGTGAGGGTGGGGAGACACTGGAAGAGGTTGAGAGGCAGAGGAAAGGAAGGCTGAGAGGGGACCTCACTGCTGTCTACAACTGCCTAAGAACAGGGTGTTGGTCTCACCTCCCAAGTATGAGTGACAGAACCAAGGTGAGACCTCACTGCTGTCTACAACTGCCTAGGAACAGGTTGTTGTGAGCTGGGTGTTGGTCTCACCTCCAAAGTATGAGCGACAGAACAAAGGGGAGACCTCACTGCTGTCTACAACTGCCTAGGGACAGGTTGTTGTGAGCTGGGTGTTGGTCTCACCTCCCAAGTAACCAGTGATAGAACAAGAGGCAGTGGCCTCAAGCTGCACCAGGGGAGGTCTGAGCATTAGGATCAATTTTTTTCCACTGAAAGGGTTCTCAGGCAGTGGAACAGGCTGCTCCGGGGGGTGGGGGTTGAGTCATCATCCCTAGAGGTATTTAAAAGCCAGGTAGCCTTCCAGTATCTGAAGGAGTCCTACAGGAGGGCTGGGGAGGGACTATTTACAAGGTCTTGTAAGGGCAGGACAAGGAGGAATGGGTTTAAACTGGCAGAGGGGAGATTGAAACTGGATGATAGGAAGAAATTCTTTAGAGTGAGGGTGGTGAGACAGTGGCACAGGTGATCACATGTGATCTTGATCACATTCTATGCTTCTGTGCTCCACAACCTCCCTGGAGGTGCTCAAGGCCAGGTTAGATGGGGCCCTGAGCAACCTGATCTACTGGGAGGTGTCCCTGCCCATGGCAGAGGGGTTGGAGTGAGATGATCTTTAAGGTCCCTTTTCAACCCCAAACCATTCTATGACTGCCCCTTGTGCTCATGCCCCACCCCTCTTACCTGTGAAGGTCTGCACGAACACACAGATGGATATTATCCAGGAGATCCTGCTGTTGGTTTCATCAAAGCTTTCCATCAGGTCCTTGAAGAAGACCCCAAACGATTTTAAGATGCCATACGTCAGAGCTTCCACAAAGAAGAAAGCAAAAGCAACTGTCCAACCCCATCCTCCATCAGGCACTTTAGTATAAACGTTGGGAGTGCTGCACGGCATCTTTCCAGCTTTGACAGTCATTTTTGATCTGCAACACAGCGGGGAGAAGGAGCCAGGCGTCAGTCGAGGCTGATCCTTGATGGAAGAGGCAGGGCCTGGCAGCTCTCACATCCACCAGGCACCACCAGCCTTGCCGTCCCTGTGCTGCCAAGGGATTGAAGGCAGGAGTTGAGCTGAAGTTTCTGCTTTTATCAGCCCGTAGGGCTGGGTTCTGCTGGTGCCCTTTGAGCCCTGGACCAGAATCTATCTGCTCAGCACCCAGGCAAACTGTTCCCATCAGCAAAACCCAGCACCCGGGAGCTGGCATCCGAATTTCGGCGAGAGGGGGTGGATGGATGCAGTTCATGAAAGATCCACCGTGGGCTGGTGGGGCTGCAGGAACCCCCACCCAGGAGCACCCACTCTGGAGCAGCTAGTGCCACCTCAGTGCCACCCATCTGCTGCAGGGTGGGTCAGATCAGAAAATCAACCAGGTCGGAAGAGACCTCCAAGTCCAAGCCAGCACCCAGCCCTGCCCTCAGCATCACACCTGGCAATGTCCTAAACACACCCGAAACTCAGGGTGAGGGCAGCTCCTTGGGAGCCTGCCTGTGCCCCACAATGGCTGCTCCAAGCCCCCAAATGCCACCACACTGCAGCCTAACAACAGGGCAGGGAGGGGGAAATCGCACCCCAGAAGCCACCAACTCCCTCTGCTGCTCCCACCCTGTCCTCAGGATCACTGCCACCCGTCAGGGCAGAAGATTGCTGCCAGCGGGCCGGAGGGGGTGACCCCGTAAGACAGCGGGAGGGAGCTGTGTGGCGTGGCCTCAGCCCCGCTCCGTGTCACTCGTGGTGGGGCTGTGGACGTGCAGGGGTAGTTTTTGTCCTGTTCCTGGCCACACCTGCACAGGGTTGCCGGATACAGTCTCGGGGTCTGTCCCCAGCACCCACCCCAGGAGGGGACAGTGTGACGACCGTGGGAAACCCCCACGGTAGCTGTTGTCCCTCGGCTGGTGGATGCCCCACGCGTGGCGTGTCCCGGGCACAGCATGAACCTGCGGCGGTGGCAGGCGACGCGTTTCCTCCCCGGCAGCCAGCCGGCATTTCCCTCCTCCATTTTCTACTACAGACCATCGGCACCGACTTTCTCGGCAGAAGAACCCAGAACGACCCCGGCAAAAGGCTTCCCCATCCCACCGCCGAACTTCTCGCCGAGGACCAGGCGAGTCCATGGCGTTCCCGGTGCTACCGGCACCAGCGCCCACTCGGGGGCGGCCCCACGGGAGCCAGCTCGGCGTGGGTGCTGCAGGGGCCCACACAAGAGGTGTTAGAAGCGGGGCAGGGGGGTTAGGGGTGTCTTAGCACCCCGCTGACCCCTTCCCCTTCAAGATGCTGAATGGTGGGGCAAGGCTGATGCGTGGCTTCCGGGGGGGGGGGGGGGGCTCTACCGAGGGATGGAGCGAGACGTGGGCTCCAGCATCGCCCGAGCTAGACGAGGGACAGGGAGCAAGACCATCGGTACGGGGGTGTCCAGTTTGAAGGGGGAGAGGGGGAGCCTGAGCCTTTGCCTAAAGTTTGTGTGAAGTGGCTGGAGAACCCCCCCCGGACCTCAAGGGAGAAGCGGAGGGGGCTGCACTGAATTCCTGTGTCACTGCACAAGGCATGGAAGAGAGGGGGGGGGGGAGGGAAATTAGATTAGGAGGAAGCACATTAGTTAGAAACAAAAATTACCCCCCCCTAAAAAAAAAACCCCACCAACAAAAACGCCAAACCGCAAACCCTATCGTACGTTCTATACCTTTTTAAAAATGAAATAAAAGAAATTGTGATGGGGAGGAGAGGGAAAAAAAAAGCAACAACAAATTAAGAATTAAATTATCAGAGCTGCGGGGCCCAGCGTGGGTCCCCCCCCCGCCCCTTTCTGTGTTGTTTTTTCCCCCTCCCTGCATCACTTTCTCAACATTTCAGACCTGATTTCTGCATCGCCACCGCCGCACCGGCACCGTCAGCTAAAAATAAAGGGATGCGGGGAAAAAAAAAATAGATGATATAAAGGGAAGGTGGTGGTCGTGGACCAAAAAGCAGGGGGGGGAGGGAAACCTGAAAATAATGAAAAGCATTAAAAATAATAAATAGGAAACAAAGCCTCCCACTTTCCCTCCCCCGGAGTCCCCGCTCCGGAGCCCACTCACCGGGCGGCGCTGAGTGCTGGTGGCTGCGGGACTTAAGGGCTGCCCATGGCCGGGGCAAAGCGGGTGGGCAACCGGGTCGGGTAACCCACCGAAGCGGGCAACCGACCCGGAGCGGCGAGAGGTAGGCGGCCCCCGCTGCCCGCCGGCCCCCGGCCGCTTGCTGCTCCCGCTGCCCGCGGCGGCGGCTGCTCTGCGCTCGCTCCCAGCCCTTTATATACCGGCTGCAGCCGGTCTCCGCCGGCGGCTCCGCAGCGCCATGTGCGCGCTCGGGCCCGGCTCGCCCCAGCGCCGGCGCCGGCACCGCGTGTGAGGGGAGGGGCGGTGCTGCCGGTTACCCCCCGCACCAATCCACCCGAAACCTCTCCTCTAGCCGCCGTACCCCTCCCAACATCCCCCGGCCCCGGGCGGGCACCTGCTGGAGCGGGCTGGGCTAACGCTCCCTACCCTCCCCCCCACCTCCCCGCAGACCCAAAACTAACGCTGCCCCCCACTCTCCGAGCGCGAAAGCCCGCCGGGGGTGGGGGGAGGCCGGGGCTGGAGCAGCGCCGGGAGGAACAGGTCACCGCCGGTTCGGCCCAGCCCGAGCTCTGCGGGGAGGGCGCTGGGGGCTGGGGGTCGCCGGGCAGAGCAGCGGCAGAAGAAACTCAACCTGTGCAAAGAGGGGGCGGTAAGTGTCCCCGCCTCACCCCTTGAGGGTTTCATAGATTCACAAGAGGGGTTTGGGTTGGAAGAGACCTTAAAGACCATCTAGTTCCAAGCCCCCAGCCATGGGCAAGGACACCTCCCAGTAGATCAGGTTGCTCAGAACTAGATCAGGTTGCTCAAAACTAGACCAAGTTGTTCAAGACTCCGTCCAACCTGGTCTTAAATGCTTCCAGGTTTGGAGTCTCCCCTCAAAATTTGGGATCCTCTCATCACTTTCACCCCCTTGCATCAATTCTGTCCCCTTTGGTGCACCTTTGGTGCAGAGGGTTTGAGCGCTCGGTTTGCAGAAGGACCTCAATCGCCTCATGGGAATGGGATGAGCTGATGCAGGTTGGGATATGAGGGTAAGGTCTCTCTCCCCACATGCTTGAGACCCTTTGGGCAGCGAGGCCAAGATCTGGCTGCCTGCCTCCCTCCCTGGTCCTGCAGCAGCAGGATGCAGTGCTGGGTACAGGCTTGCAGCAGAGCAGGCAGCCAAGCATTCCATTTGGGACTGCAGCAGCTGGGATGGGGCTGAGCACACGTTGGAGACACTGGGATGGGGCCGAGCGCACATCGGAGCGGCGGGAATGGGGCTGAGCACGCGCCAAAGTCCCCACACTCCATTCCTGAGGATGCCATCATGTGCTGCTGTCCTCCCTGCTCCAGCGCCGTGCGTGGCACATTGCATATTTAGGGAAAAACATCTGCTTTACGTTAGGAATTTCAGAAGCAGCCATTTGTGAGTCAAACTGGACGGGACTCACCACCTGCATGGAGGGAGGAGGGAGGGAGGGAGCCGGGGGGTCAGATACCTGCCATGGAGAGCACAGGGCAGGGGTCATCCCCAGCAGTGCCCGGCCAAGGGGGATGGAACTAAAGCAAATGGCTGCTTTTGGCTTCCCTCTAAAATTCCCTGAAATCGGTGAAAAAAAAAAAAAGAGGATAAACCTGACAGTGCTGCATTTATGTGGCTGCTCGTGCCCCGGCTACCACCGCTGCTGTCTGGGCACGGACAGATGCTGGTGGAGAAGTTTCGGAGCCTCGAACAGCACCGCAGGACTTGCGAGCAGAGCAACTTCTGCCTGCAGAGGGCTCAGAGTGGGGCAGTGATCAGACCCCTCCTCACCTGCCCTCCCGTGCTGGTCCAGCACAGTTTGGTGGGTTTAAGTTGGAACCTGACCATTCTGGTTCCTACCCCCTGGAAAAAACTGCTTAGGTTGAAATGTTCCTTCAGTGCCTCTCCCGTCGGCAAGGGCTCGAGGGCTGCAGCGTTTGCTTTGGCAGGAGGCCTTTCCCTGATGCTCTGGCTTTTTTGGTCACAATGGGAGGTGACCATACCAGGTAGCAGGGGCAAAATTCTGGAATCTTCTGAGAAATGAGGCAAATTATCCACTGCTTTCACTCAGTGATTTGGAGAAAGCTGCTGCTGAGTTCTCGTGGCTGGTCCAACAGCCACTGCCTCCAGCAAGCCACTGAGGCTCTGCCTTTGGCAAGGAGGTTGCAGCAGCTTCACCCTTCACAGTCCCATCCTAAACAAGCTCAGCTCCGTGTGCTGAGCCATGGGGTGTGATGAGGACTGTGCTGTGTATGTCCTTGGGGAGCATCATGTCGCTCTGTCCTACAGGAAACCCTTTCCTCCGAGAGGTTCTGCCTTTCAGGGGTAGGGGATCCTGGGCCAAGACCTTGTCTGGTCTCCGAGAGCCGATGTCCCGTTACACAAGCTCTTCCTTGAGCATGGATCACCCTCCCTGAGCTGTAATTCTTCCTGGCAGCGACAGTGCAAGTGGTTGTGGGACAACAAAAGAGGTTTGTGCCTCCAGGGGAGAAGTAAGAATGCAAATATCTTTGGCATGAAAAAAAAACAAAGGCGATTTACTCCTTGGTATTTCTTGTCAGTGCTTTGCATCTGTCTGCTTCACCTTCTCATTCTTTCCCTTCAGGCTTTCCAAGTGCAATAAGGCTTTGGGGAGCCGTGGGAGCTGAAGGGGCCCCATCAGAGGGACAGAGCAGCCTCCTGAGCCCAAGGCCTCCCAGCTCAGCCTTAAAGTCCTTTTTCCTCCACGTCCTTTGCCCACTTTGAGGGGATTTCCCCTGGTGCAGCCCAGCCTTGGCTAAAGCTTGGCTGTGTCGTGCCAGGGCGCTTTGCCCCAGCACATCCATTTTGGGTCTGTCCGGTGCCTGGCAGCGGCTCGCAGCGAGCCGTGCAGTTCTCCATCTTCGCGGGGAAGCGTGTGGCTGGTGTCTGAGCGCTCCCTAAAGCGCCGGGAAGGAAAGCAAGCATCCCATCTGTGGGCATAAATCAGCCCGGAGCTGGAAAAACAAGGCGGGCTGCAGAGCAGAGAGGGAGCTGGGGCCCCGCTCGCTGCGGCTGCCGCCGGATGGGTCAGGGACTTGCAGATCGTTTATTCTGCCGGGGTTCGCCCAGCCCTGCTCGGCATGTGTAATGTTTTCTTTGAAAGACCCAGCAGTTAGGTGGGTGAAAAACATTCTCCCGTCCCGGGAGCTGGCAGAGGTCATGGGCAACTGCAGAAGTGTGTTTTTTGTCGGTGCTGCTTACCCAGCTAAGGGAACTAGAATAAACCATTCCAGTAGGAAACCTCTTCCTGGAATAAAGTCTTGACTGTGTTCAGAGCATTGTCAGGATGGTTGTACCGGGAATGCAGCTTGGCTGGTAAACATGTTGGGATCCAGGAGGCTTAACGGGGCAGGCACAGAGCTGGTGCAGCCTCTGCCCCGTGGGCAAACCCCACGCGAGGCACCTGCTGCCCTTGGCTGTGCTGGAGTCGAAAACAAAATCTGTGTGTGGTTTAGCCTGCAAACAAAACATGAGGCTTTTACTCACTCCTGCTGGGATGTGACACCATCCCTCCCCTCCAGGATGTGGCTGGGCATCCCTTGGCGGGGTCGGGATCAACACCGGGAGCCACACTGTGGGGATGAGAGGAAATGGCCTCGAGTTGCATCAGGGGAGGCTGAGGTTGGATGTTAAAGTTGTGCACTGGAAGAGTTCTTAAAGGCGAGAGCAGGCTCCCCAGGGAGGTGGCTGAATCACAGCCTCTGGAGGTGGTTAAAAGCTGCGGAGATGTGGTGCTGACGGACATGGGTTAGCACCAGGCTTGGCAGGGTTAGAGAGTGGTCGGGCTTGGTGCTCTTAAAGGGCTTCTCCATCTGATTTAATACATGTTTATCTGAGGGCTGGGGGTCAGGAGATGGGGGACAGGCTCTGCTCACTGCTCCCTGGCTAGGGCAAGGAGCAGTGGGTGTAAGCTGCAGCACAGGAGGTTCCAGCTCAACACAAGGAGGAACTTCTTTCCTGTCAGGGTCCCAGAGCACTGGGACAGGCACTGCTCACTTGCTCCCTGAAATAGGACAAGGAGCAATGGGTGTAAGCTGCAGCACAGCAGGTTCCAGCTCAACACAAGGGGCAACTTGTTGACTGTAAGGGTCCCAGAGCACTGGCACAGGCTCCCCAGAGAAGTTGTGGAGTCTCCTTCTCTGAAGACTTTCGAGTCATGTCTGGATGTGTTCCTCTGTGACGTGAGCTAGATTGTGTGGTCCTGCTCTGGCAGGGGGGTTGGACTGGATGATCTCTTTGGGTCTTTTCCAGCCCCTGACATCCTGTAATCTGAAGTGATTCTATGATTCTATGACCATCCTGTGTCACATGCTCAGCACCCAGCTTGAGCAACAACCTCTGCTTGCCTGCCTCGGTTTCCCTGACCCTGAGTGACGCGAGGAGTGATGCTGAGAGCCCCCAGAGCGGTCCTGGGGTAGCACTGCATACCCATTCCGGTTTGAATTTCTCATTCCTAATGTCTCCTTATCTCCTGGCTCCTCACAGCTGGACTGGGGATGCCTGCTGGACTGGCAGCAGGAGAGCAGTGTCGCCGCCGGGGGCTGGGGCAGGAGATCAGAGCTGTGGTGTTGGCAGCGGGGGACAGCTCAGCACAGCCGGGTGTGCCTCAAAGGGCAGCAGGTTTTTCTGGGCTCTGGCTGCTGCTTTGCTCTCCAGGCAGGCGTGAAAATGTGAAAGAATGTGAAAAATGTGAAAATGATCATGCTGGCCCCAGGATCTGTAAACTCCTGGTTAATGTGTAATAAATACCGGGCAGATACTCTCAGCTCTGGGTGGGCAACCATGGCTGCTCGCTGGTGGTACAGCCAGGGGGTGGCATCTCCAAACCCAGGTGGTATCTCCTTTGCTCTGAGGCCAACACTGAGCAGTGCTCGTTTGGGGCTGTTGTGAACTGGTTTATCTGGTTTTGACTTCTCCCTCCTCTCTCTGTGGAAACGCCTTGTCTGGCTGGCAATGCACTTTGTTTGTTTGAGTCTTGCCTGGGACTAGGTGTGTGCTGTGAAGGCCAGGTCTGAGTGATGCCCAGCACCATGTGGCAAGGAGCGTGGTAACTGTAAGCCAGGAAGAAAGGGAACTGGGGGTGCTGGGAGGTAGTAGCTGAAAACGAGCCAGCAGTGTGCCCAGGTAGCCAAGAGAGCCAATGGCATCCTGGGCTGTATCAGGAGCAGTGTGGGCAGCAGGACAGGGGAGGTTATTCTGCCCCTGTGCTCAGCACTGCTCAGGCCACATCTTGAGTGCTGTGTCCAGTTCTGGGCTCCTCAATTCAAGAGAGATGTTGAGGTGCTAGAAGGTGTCCAGAGAAGGGCAATGAAGCTGGTGAGGGGCCTGGAGCACAGCCCTGTGAGGAGAGGCTGAGGGAGCTGGGGGTGTGCAGCCTGCAGAAGAGGAGGCTCAGGGCAGAGCTCATTGCTGTCTACAACTACCTGAAGGAAGGCTGTAGCCAGGTGGGGTTGGTCTCTTCTGCCAGGCAAGCAGCAACAGAACAAGGGGACACAGTCTCAAGCTGTGCCAGGGGAGGTCTAGGCTGGATGTTAGGAGGAAGTTGTTGTCAGAGAGAGTGATTGGCATTGGAATGGGCTGCCCAGGGAGGTGGTGGAGCAAAGCCTGGCTGAGGCACTTAGTGCCATGGTCTGATTGATTGAACAGGGTTGGGTGCTAGGTTGGCCTGGATGAGCTTGGAAGTGTCTTCCAAGCTGGCTGATTTTATGGTTAGCTTGGAGGCACTGGTTCCTTGGTTCTGCCCAGGCAGGCAGCTCATCACACAAATTATCCATGGGCCAGCAATGTGCCCTTGTGGCCAAGAAGGCCATTGGGATCTTGGGGTGTATTAGGAAGAGTGTGTCCAGCAGAACAAGAGAGGTTCTCCCCCCCTACCCTGCCCTGGTGAGACTTCATCTTGAGGACTGCTTTCAGTTTGGGGCTCCCCAGTTGAAGAGGGACAGGGATCTGCTGGAGAGGGTCCAGCAGAGGGCTACAAGGATGATGAGGGGACTGCAGCACTGCCTGACGAGGAGAGGCTGAGGGACCTGGGGCTGCTTAGTCTGGAGAAGAGAAGACTGAGAGGGGATTTGATAAATGTTTGTAAGTATCTCAGGGCTGGGGGTCAGGAGTGAGGGACAGGCTCTGCTCACTGCTCCCTGGGATGGGACAAGGAGCAATGGGTGGAGGCTGCAGCACAGGAGGTTCCAGCTCAACACAAGGGGGAACTTCTTTGCTGTAAGGGTCCCAGAGCACTGGCACAGGCTGCCCAGAGAGGTTGTGGAGTCTCCTTCTCTGGAGCCTTTCAAGGCCTGTCTGGATGTGTTCCTGTGTGCCCTGAGCTAGGTTGTGTTGTCCTGCTGTGGCAGGGAGGTTGAACTCGATGATCTCTTTGTGTCCCTTCCAGCCCCTGACATCCTGTGATCCTGTGAGCCTGTGATCTTTTGATCCTGTGATCCGGTGATCCTGTGATCCTGTGAACAGCCATGTGCCCACCATGGCCGGGGGGAAGCTCTTCTGAGTCAGTTATCTTTTGGGACAGTAGCTAAAAGGTGTTCCTTTAACAGTGTGATGAGGGAGCAGAGATGCTCCTGAGCAGAGCGAGCGGGGCCCGGGGCTCATCCCAGCAAGGCTCCCCCTGGGCACCTTGGCGCAGCTGGAGGACACTCGCAGCGTGTGGCAGGGACAGAGCCGGCACAGCCCCAACTCGCCCAGGAATTCAAGATCAAAGGGTCAGAGAGGTGCCTCTGCCAAGGATCTTGGAGGAGAGCACTGGGGTTGATGCCAAAGGACAGCCTCATGCTCCGCTGGGGTTTGGACCTGCTGTGGATGATGAGGATGGTTCTGCAGGAGCTTGGCAAGAGCCGCCCTGGTGCGTCCCATCTTCTGTGGCCTCTCCTTCAAGTGGCCTCTGAGCGTCGGAGATCAACAGAGATCAGGAAGTTTTCTCTGACTCTAATGCATAAATTTCAGCCCTGGATGACACTGCCCTGTAATTGAGAGAGAAGAAAGTGTCCTTTGAAAGTGCTTTTGGTTGTTATTGTTAACTGTGTCATCTCACTGTCCCTGCCTGAAGTGAATGGTAGCGACAGAGCTTTGTGGGTTCAGCTCCCTTGGGTGTTGCTCAGTTCTTCTGAGTGGCTGCAGGTGCTGATGAGGGTCCCCAGTGCGAGTGTCATGGTGCAGAGCCACCCCCTGGGGACAGCACGCTGTGTGGAGGATGCTCCAAGAGGCTGGGGGTTGGTGCAGGCACTGCATTCAGCCTAGGAAAGTGGCCCAGGATCTGCTGGTGAGAGCAGTTGGATGGTGGTGAAGGTGCCAGAGGGCTAGGATTGCACCCTGGAAAGGGGGAGCACCACCCACCTTAGGCACAGCCCAGCTGGGATGGTTACATGGGGCTCAGCTGGACTTTGTCCCATCTTTTTTTGTCCCCAAACTGATTCCAGTGCAGGGTGGTCTCCTGCTTCACTCCTCTGCAGGGGGCTAACATAGGGCTGAGGTCACACTTAGCCATGCCCAGGTTAATCCAGGCTGTTCCTATGAAGATGGTAGCTCAAGTCCAGGCTTTCCTTGGTCCACCTGTGCCCAGCTTCTGCATGGGAGTGTTGGACTGAAGCAGAGATGCTCCTTCAAACCCCTTCCTTAAAAAAAAAAACCCAAGGGCTTTCCAAACAATCTGTAAAGGGAATCTTTTCTGGGAAGATAAAGGTGATTTAGCCACCATCCAACTGCATGCCCAGGTATGCAGTCTCAATTCTTGGTGCTGTTTGGCAGTTGAGGGCATGAGGAATGAGTTGTGGGTTTGCAGTTCTGGTGCAGAACAGGAGCTGCTGGGCTCATGTGCTTTGATTGGGCAGGGCTGGGCAGTCTCTGCCATGGCTCAGCCCCCTCTTACAGCTCAGCCTACCAACCCACCACATCCCACCCTGTTAATTAATGTACCAAGAGCTTCCAGGCCCCGAGATGGAAGTCTCTGAGTGGCTGCTCTGGGCTATGAATTATGAAGAAGTCACATCCCCGCAGTGCTGCGCCAACAGTTCTGAAGCTGCTGCTCCGAGCGACAGCCCAAAGCTTTTAAAGATGCGAACAGCAAAACCTGGCAATGATTTGCTGTGCCAGCTGCAAACCTCTTGGCCTACAGATGGGACTCATCCTATTCCCTCTCCTGCCTCCTCCTGTCATCTCCTCCTTTTTTATTCTCCAGTATTCCTCTCTCTCCTCACCCTCTCGTTTTGTCTTTGTGGATGTTGTCCTGCTCAGCCTTGTTGGCCATCCCAGGGGAGCTGTGTTCTCCATGGCACATTCCTCCCCCAAGGTTGCTGGTACCAACTGCAGAAATTTGCCACAGTACTGGTCCCAGCTGGGTCCCCACTGGCCCCTGGCCATCCCCATCTAGGAGCAGGTCCTGTGCCATCTACACGGCCAGCGTGGAGCTCCTCATGCAGGGCTCAGCATGGTTTTGGCAGATCTCTGCAGCTTCATCTCCCTTTGGCTGTAACTTTGCTCAAGATGTATTTCACAACCCCATCTCCACCACTGATCTTTCAAGTCTTTGTCCTTCAACCTTTCCATTGCCAGAGGCCAAATCCTGCCCTAAGGAACTGTACGTGCTTCATCCCAGGTGTTTCTGGGCTTTATTCCTTTCTGGCTTCACCTGAATTCCTGCATTCTTGCCTCTGGGACAAGGTGCCCTCAGTGGTTGGCAGCTGGGCTGCTGCCTGCTCTGACCCACGGGCAGCAGTGGGGCAAGGTGAGCAGAAGTAGTTTAAAAGATGAGCTCTAGAAACGTCTCAGTTGTTACAAAGGAAGGCAAGACCCTGCACGTTCCACCTCTCCAAGAGCTGTGCATCAGGCAGGAGGGAGCAGTCCTGCTCCCCAGGGATGTCAGCACTTCAGGGGCAGTCCCAGCAGAAGCTGGAAATGCAGGAAAGGGATGTTCCCTGTTTCCAGGTCTTTTCCAGCTGAGCCATCGTGAGCCAGGCAGCAAATAGTACAACTTGAGGGGCAAAGCCTTGGTGCCTGGATAAGCCATTCTGCCTCAGGCTGGGGTGCAGGAGAGCTCTGGCAGGTCCTGGCTGTGTCTTGTTTCTCTTGCACAGGGCATGCTGTAGCCATGCAAGGTGAAGGATGCACCAAGAGCTGCCAGCAGAGCCACAGCAGCTCTTGATCCACCTGAAAGGGTGACTCAGGGAGGTGGTTGAGGCCCCGTCCATGGAGATGTTTAAGGCCAGGCTGGATGGGGCTCTGGCCAGCCTGATGTAGGGTAGGGTGCCCTGCCCATGGCAGAGGGGTTGGAACTGGATGATCCTTGTGGTGCCTTCCAAGCCTGACTGCTTCTATGATTCTATGAAAGAAGGAGGCCATGACTTTGGGCAGCTGAGGAGCAGAGTCTGCAGGGCAAGAACTGTTTGTTGTGTGTGAGCATCCCCTGGGCTGCAATGAGGGGAGAGGAGCTGCTGCTGCAGATCGAACACACTTCTGGAGGGAAAAATACCACTTTGGTCTGGTGTCTAATTAGATTTTTAGCAGGAAGGAAGGGAGGTTAAAAATAGAGCCACAGTGACTTCAAAGGGTGTTTTTGACTTCCAAGAATAACACCTTTGCTGCTGCTGGTTTCAGGAATCTCAGCTGTGCCTGGGTGTGAAGGATGCAGGAGGTGTTGCAGCTCCACCAGTAGCCAAGAGAGCAAAGCTGGACCTGCTGGTCCCCGGCCTGGCCTGGAGGGAGCAGTGGAGGAGGGGACGTTTGCATCGCTGCGAGGGCCTGCGGAGAGCTCAACTGCACCCACGGGACACTCCAGAGGCAGTGTGGGGAAGACAAAGCCACCAGTGCCCCAGCGTGGGCGGGAGGGGATGGGTGGCATCACTAGGAACCCCTGGTCGTGGGCAGTGCCCATGCTCTCTGTGGTGCTGGTGGGTTTCTCAGCTCCACGTGTGGCACACGGGCAGCCCAACTTCATTGTCATCCTGGCAGATGATGTGGGCTGGGGAGATCTGGGGGCCAACTGGGCAGAGACCAAGGAGACCCCACGTTTGGATCAGCTGGCTGCTGAAGGGACAAGGTAATGTCTGCTGCCCTTCCCTGGCCCTCTTCAAGCATCCCCAGTTACTCTGTCCAGCAAAGGAGAGTCCACTCCTGTGGGACTGGTAGGCAGAGAGATGTCACTGGTGTGATACTGGCTGCACTGGGAGGGTGGCCAGAGCCTGGCACCTCATGGTGCAGGTCTGTCTGTCCCCAATGAAACCTGCAAGCTTCATCCTCCACACCAGACCCTCCTCCCCGGGGTGGAAGGGGACGCATACAGGGGAGGAGGAAGGGACAGGGCAGCTTTGGACCACACTGGGGCTTGCTGGTGAAGGCTCCTTTCCTTTTCCAGGTTTGTGGACTTCCACTCAGCTGCATCCACTTGCTCCCCATCCCGTGCATCTCTGCTGACAGGACGTCTCGGGGCACGCAACGGAGTCACCCACAACTTCGCTGTCAGCTCGGTTGGTGGCCTGCCCCTGAACGAGACCACCCTGGCCGAGGTCCTGCGGGAGGCTGGGTACAGCACGGCAGCTATAGGTAACTGCTGCCCTGCCAAGGGTGGGGAGATGGTGTTGGTGGGGGGGGCAAAGATGCCCATCTCCATCCCCTTTTGAGGAGGCACCACAGGGAGTTAGGTGGAACGCTGGAAGGTCTAGAAAGGCTGTGAGAGCTCGGTTGGTTCAGCCTTGAGAAGAGAAGGCTTAGGGGAGACCTTTGCACCATGAACCAGTACATAAAGGGTGGCTACTAGGAGGATGGAGACTCCCTTTGTGCAAGGAGTCCTGTGACAAAGACTCTTGTCCCCCCACTCTCTGCTGGGGAGACTTCCATTGGGCTCCAGAAGAAAATTCATCCTCATGAGAACAGTGAGAGATTGGAATCATCTCCCAAGGGAAGTGGTGGATTCCCCTACATTGGACAGTCTGAAGACTCAGCTTGCCAGGATGCTGGGCCAGCTCATTTCAGCTCCACTATCACCCAGGAAGGTTGGACCAGATGCTCCTTGGGGTCCCTTCCAACCTGGCATCCTGTGATCCTGTGATCACATGGGGCAGATTTTGCACTTCCCCTTGGATATTGCAATCCCAAGTCTAAAACCTTTGCTTTCAAACATGCTGCTTGAAATGCAGACCCACCTCAGCTCCCCCACTGAAGCTCTGACTGCTTCAGCTCACAAGGAACATGCTGGGATTGCCTTAGTAAACCTGACAGTGCACAGCAGCTCTGCCCTCCTGCATTTACAAACACAACCTTGAAGCACAAAACAAAAAGACTGCCTTTGTCTGGCTGTAGCTAAAAAACTTAAGCTTCTTGTTTCATGATCAAGAACATAGCTCTGAACAGACAAACTGCTTACTCCATATATTTAAGAGAGGCTCTTCAAAGAGCAAAACATCCGTAAAAGAATAAGCTGCCCAGGGAGGTGATGGAGCCACCGTCCCTGGAGGTGTTCAGGAAAAGACTGGATGGGACTTAGTGCCATGGTCTGGTTGACTGGATAGGGCTGGGTGCTAGGTTGGACTGGATGAGCTTGGAGGTCTCTTCCAACCTGGTTGATTCTATTCTATTCTATTCTATTCTATTCTATTCTATTCTATTCTATCCCACCGCTTGGGATTGTGAACGCCACTGGCCCCGTTGCTTTGGGTACCTTCCTGTCACCATGGGTCCCTTCATCTTGCCTGAGCCCTAGCTGGCAGCCAGTCCTTTGTGCCTGCAGAAAATCTCTCAGTTTCTCCTTGCCCCCAAAGCTTTTGGAGTTTTCCCTCTTGGATCAGAACTTTTGGTGGGAGCAAGCATGTGCTGGAGGTCAGAGGATGAGGCTGGTTGTGTGGGAGGGGTTGGAAAGTCAGCTTCTCTGAACACAAATGCATGGGAGAGCCTTTTAAGGCTGGAAGCAGCTCTGCACAGGCAGGAGACTCCTTCTGCATTTCTTCCGAGCTTCTGCAAAAGCAGAAGGCCTTCTGCTGCAGATGACACCAAGCTAGGAGCAGGTGTGGAGCTGTTGGAGGGTAGAAGAGCCCTGCAGAGGGACTTTGCCAGGCTGGATGGGTAGGCAGAGGCCAATGTGATGATACTGAACAAGGCCAAGTGCAGAGTTTTGCACTTTGGCCACAACAACCCCAAGCATCACTACAGGCTGGGGACAGAGTGGCTGAGAGCAGCCAGGAAGAAAGGACCCTGGGGGTGCTGGTAGAGAGGAGCTGAAGATGAACCAGCAGTGTGCCCAGGTGGGCAGCAGAGCCAATGGCATCCTGGCCTGTATCAGGAGCAGTGTGGCCAGCAGGACAAAGGAAGTTATTCTGCCCCTGTGCTCAGCACTGCTCAGGCCACACCTTGAGTGCTGTGTCCAGTTCTGGGCTCCTAATTCAAGACAGATGTTGAGGTGCTGGAAGGTGTCCAGAGAAGGGCAACAAGGCTGGGGAGGGGCNGTTGATTCTATTCTACTCTATTCTAGAGATGTGGGTTTTGCTAGATTAAAGCCCCTAGCAGTGCAGGAGCCTTGTGGGTGCTGGCTGGTGGTGGCTGTAGCTGAGTTATCCTCTGAGATGATGTTCTGTGGCTTCCACGCAGGCAAGTGGCACCTGGGGCACCATGGCCACCATCACCCCAGCTTCCGTGGTAAGGGCTGTGCTGGTGGGGACAAGCTGAGCATCTCCTCATCACCTCATCCCTGCTGACACCCTCGCTTGCCCCTCAGGCTTTGATTACTTCTTTGGGATCCCCTACAGCCACGACATGGGCTGCACAGACACCCCTGGCTACAACCTGCCACCCTGCCCGCCCTGCCCACAGCATGGCACGGCTGCCAGGTACAGGGACAGGGAGGGGCACTGGGAGGTGGGTGTTGCACTGGTGTCCCCTGCCCTTTGCTGTGGTCACCTCCCCTTATGCTACATGCACCTGCTTTTCCCTCTGTGCACCTTGTGGCAGGATGCAGGGGTGCCTGGAGTGCCTTGTCATCGGGACCTTGGCACCATCCCTTTCCTTCTGCCCCCCTCGGCTTTCTGTGAAGCCGGGAGAACAGCCAGGCTCTGGGTCTGCTGCCACACCAGCTGACGAGTGTGGGGTGGCTTCTTCTCTGCAGGGTGGCAAGAAGGGACTGTTACACAGATGTGGCCCTTCCTCTCTTTGAGAACATCACCATCGTCCAGCAGCCTGCCAACCTCAGCAGCCTGACAGCGCGCTACGCCCAGGAGGCAGCACGCTTCATCCGGCGGGCAAGGTGAGATGCCACCCACTGTCCCCTGTCCCCTTCACCAGAGTTCTCAGGTCACTGCTCCCCTGTCCTCTTCATTGGGAGAGCTTGTGAGTCACTGCAAGCCTTCTGCATCCTGTTGGTGCAGTGCCGTGGGGGATGGGTGCTGACTCAGGAAGCAGATCTGGGGTCCCCGTGGCTTGGTTTCCCAGACCGCTAGAGAAGGAAGAAGCCACCAAGGTTGTCACCAGCGTGGAAGCCTTTGGGTGCATCTGTTCCTAAGGGACTGTGTGTGTTTAAAACCACCACCCACAAGGGAGGTCGAAGCTTTTGAGCTTGAGTGTGCCTCCCTCCTGGTGGCAATATGCAGTGAGACACAAGGGGGAATGAAGGACACGCTGCCAACCCTCTGTCCTCCATCCCTCCATCACAAAGACATGGAGACACAGGCTGAGGTGGCATCAGGCTGCTGGAGTTGCCTTTGTGGGTAGGAGTTGCTGGTGGGTTTGTGGGTGCTGAATGAATGCCCACAGAAGCTCTGGCAGTGGAAGCAAAGCATCACCCAGAGGCATTTAAACCTGTCCTGTATGTTGAGGTGCTGGAAGGTGTCCAGAGGAGGGTGACAAAGCTGGTGAAAGGCCTGGAACACAAACCCTATGAGGAGAGGCTGAGGGAGCTGGGGGTGTGCAGCCTGCAGAAGAGGAGGCTCAGGGCAGACCTCGTTGCTGTCTACAGCTACCTGAAGGGAGGCTGTAGCCAGGTGGGGTTGGTCTCTTCTGCCAGGCAAGCAGCACCAGAAGAAGGGGACACAGTCTCAAGTTGTGCCAGGGCAGGTCTAGGCTGGATGTTAGGAGGAAGTTGTTGGCAGAGAGAGTGATTGGCATTGGAATGGGCTGCCCAGGGAGGTGGTGGAGTCACTGTCCCTGGGGGTGTTGAAGTGAAGCCTGGCTGGGGCACTTAGTGCCATGGTCTGGTTGACTGGATAGGGCTGGGTGCTAGGTTGGACTGGCTGAGCTTGGAGGTCTCTTCCAACCTGGTTGATTCTGTGATTCTATGATTCTAGGTTTGATCCATTTTGAGGGCAAAGTGTTTTGGGATCCCTCAGTTCAGGGTCTGCCTTCCCCACCTGCATGGGGAGGTGAGGATCCAGGGCATGTCCTTCCCCATGGAGCAAAGTGTTTCCCCTGAGATGCTGCCCCCCAAAGCCCTGCTGCTGGCTTGTGTGATGTTAATCCACATTGCAGGTGGATCCTGAGCTGTGACTCTGCAGAACGCTCCCTGCAGCCGGGACAGAAGTGCTGCCAGACAACTCTGTCCTGTGCCAACATCCTGGCACAACACTGAGCCAGGAAAGGGCCACAGTGGGGTGTGCTTGGGGAAAGGTTTGGGTAAAGGGGGCAAGTGGGGGACTGTAGGGAAATGTCTCCCCATAAGCCTGGTTGCTGCTTTGAGCACACAATACCTGCTCTTTACCCCCTTTGGGTGCCAAGAATGGCAGCGTGGCACGGTCATGGTGTCCCAGCTTGTCACAGAGTGGGAGGGTACCCAAGCAGTGGGCAGCAGTGAGTGGTCCCTCCTGCTGTGCAGCCCCCCCAGCCCTCTAGGCTGTGAGGCAGCTGTGAGGCTGTGAACCCAAGTGTGTAAGCTGTGGGTTAATAGGAAAAGCCTTTCAAGTCGCAGTAGTGTTTTGGGGTTATCTGCGTTCACAGAGAACAGGATTAAGCAGGTGCCTGCCTTTTCTCTCCTTCTCTTTGATGGCTTATTCCAGTTTTCCTCTGCCTGACTCATTCATTACAGGGCAACAAAAGAGCACTGGATTTGTCATCTCAGTGTTTTTGTTAACCAGTCGTGTCAAGGTTGAGCAATTCATGGTGGTGAGACTTGGCTCTGCCCTGGGATGCTTAGAGCACAGCAAATAAGGGAGCAAAAGTCAGGGGCATTTGTCTTAAGTTATTGATTAAAGGTTGATTGATTCTCAAAAGGGAATACTGACATAGAATCCTGGAATCATGGAATGGTTTCAGTTTGGAAGGGACCTTAACAATCATCCAGTTCCAACCCCCCTGCTATGGGCAGGGACACCTCCCACTAGCCCAGGTTGCTCAAGGCTTCAGCCAGCCTGGTCTTAAACTTCCAGAGAGGGAACATCCACAACTTCTCTGGGCAACCTGTTCCAGTTTGAATTACCTGAAGGAAGGCTGTAGCCAGGTGGGGTTGGTCTCTTCTGCCAGGCAAGCAGCAACAGAATAAGGGGACACAGTCTCAAGTTGTGCCAGGGGAGGTCTAGGCTGGATGTTAGGAGGAAGTTGTTGTCAGAGAGAGTGATTGGCATTGGAATGGGCTGCCCAGGGAGGTGGTGGAGTCACTGTCCCTGGAGGTGTTGAAGCAAAGCCTGGATGAGGCACTTAGTGCCATGGTCTGGTTGACTGGATAGGGCTGGGTGCTAGGTTGGACTGGATGAGCTTGGAGGCCTCTGCCAACCTGATTGATTCTGTGATTCTGTGATTCTATGATCCAGTGTCACCACCCTCAGAGTAAAGAACTTCTTCCTAATAAATCTCCCCTGCTCTAGTTTCAAACCACTGCCCCCTGTCCTGTCACCAGACCCCCTTACATATAGTCCCTCTCCAGCTTTCCTGTAGCCCCTTCAGATACTGAAAGGCCACAAGAAAGTTTCCTCAGAGCTTTCGTCTCTCCAGGCTGAACTCTCTCAGCCTGTCCTCATGGGAGAGGTGCTCCAGCCCTCTCCTATGGCCCTCTCATGACTCTCTCTGGCCTCTTTGTGGCCTTTTCACACACTCTGAGTGCCGTGGTCATGAGTTCATCCTGGAGAAGAGAAGGCTTCGAGGAGACCTTAGAGTGGCTTTCCAGTATCTGAAGGGAGCCTACAGGAAGGCTGGGGAGGGACTATTGACAAGGTCTGGGAATGTCAGGACGAGGGGGAATGGGTTTGAACTGGCAGAGGGGAGATTTAGACTGGATGTTAGGAGGAAGTTCTTTCCAGTGAGGGTGGTAAGACACTGGCACAGGTTGCCCAGGGAGGCTGTGGATGCTTCCTCCCTGGAGGTGTTTAAGGCCAGGCTGGATGAGGCCTTGAGCAGCCTGCTCTAGTGGGAGGTGTCCCTGCCTATGGCAGGGGGTTGGAGCTGGATGATGCTTGAGGTCCCTTCCAACCTAAACCATTCTATGATTCTATGATTCTGTGATTCTGTGCTGGGGTCCTGGGTGGGACTTGAGCTGAGAGAAGCATCTTGCCCACACCAGGGTCTTTGGCATGCCAAGGGGAAAGATGCCACATAGCCTTTTGCAGCAGCAATTTGCAGGGGGAGCCTCAGCACCCCCCCTCCAGCCCACGGTGTTTTGCAGGGGCTGGGCAGGGTGCTGGGGACACGCAGCCCTTTGCTGAGCTCCAGCACTGCCGGGGAAGGATGTGGCAGGTCCAGACAGGATGGGATTTACTCATTTTCCATCCCCAGGTGGGTGCTGGGTAAAGGAAGGAAGTGCCAAAACGCACGTCAGAGGGGCCCCAAAAGCTCCTGGAGGCAGAGATGGGGTGGCCAGGCTCGGGCGCCTGCGCGGCGTGGGGCACGTCCCTGGGATCCGGCCTCTCCTGGCTGCTCCCCAGCCCACCCTTCCCCTCGGAGGTCCCTGAGGAAGAGCAAGCCTGGTTGGAGGAGATAATTATAGCTGTAAACAAGAAAACAGGACGTGTCCTCTGCTGGGTTGAAGGCAAGCAGGCAGCGGGCAGCGCGGGCGGGCGAACGTGCGGCGCTCCCTGTCCAGGGCTGCTCGGGGTTGGGGGCTGCCTCCTCCTGCTGCTCACACGCTGCTGAAATCACTGCTGGGGATGAGAGTTTGCTGGAGAGGGAGGGAAGAGTGGATTTAGAATCATCATAGAATCAGCCAGGTTGGAAGAGACCTCCAAGCTCATCCAGTCCAACCTAGCACCCAGCCCTATCCAGTCAACTGGAAGAAGTTCTTCACTCTCAGAGTGGTGAGACACTGCAGTGGGTTGCCAAGAGAGGTTGTGGTTGCCCCCTCCCTAGAGGTACTTAAGGCCAGGTTGGATGGAGCCTTGAGCAACCTGGGCTAGTGGGAAGTGTCCCTGCCTATGGCAGGGAGGTTGGAACTGGATGAGCTTTAAGGTCCCTTCCAACCCAACCCATTCTATGAGTCTATGAAGATGGGCCCAGAGAGAGAGAGGAGGGAGGCAGGTGGGTGCCAGGGGTGCACTAATGCAGGGGTGCCACTGGAGATGGAGAAAGGGTCAAGTTTGTCCCAAGTTGAAGGACTATGGACAATGAGGAGAGGTTTAGCAAGAGAAGTGGCTCACACTGAACCAAGCAGCCCCCCCGCAAGGAGAGGGCATGCCTGCAGAGTTGGCGACTGGCTGAGGCTGCTTTTTCCCCCAGGAGCTGTGGCAGGGGCTGAGGTGGCTGCAGAGCTCCTGGGAAGAAGGACCCCTGGCCTCAGCAGTGCCATCACCCCAGTGACCTCCTGCTGCTCTTCCCCTTCCCTGCCCCAGCTGAACGCTCTCCCTGTCTGCTTCCCTGCACAGCGACAGCGGCCGCCCCTTCTTCCTCTACCTGGCACTGGCCCACATGCACGTCCCGCTGGAGGTGCCCTCGCTGCCACCGCCTGCCTCGGGCATCTATGGAGCCTCCCTGAGCGAGATGGACAGCTTGGTGGGCTGGATAAAGCAGGTGGCCGACAGCCTTGGCAAGGGCAGCACTCTGCTGTGGTTCACAGGTACAGCAGGGAGAACAGCCGTGCTGGTTGGAGGTGCCGCTGGTGGCTGCGCTGGCATCAGCTCCGGGGATGCGCAGGGCTGGTGGAGGTCAGGACCTCTGTTTGTCTCCTTCCCTCCATGCTCTTGGCTGTTCTGTGGCCGGGGAGTGATCAGCAGCCATGGCCAAACTACCCCATCGTGGGGACAGGGGTCCTGGGCTGCTGTGGCCGCTCAGCTGGGTCCCCACCCTGTCACCCACCTTTGGCTGAACCGGCAGGGCTGTGCCTAATTAGAGCACAAATCCTCACTCATTAAGAGGCCCAAATCCGCTCGCTCTGAGCTGCTCCCTAATGAGGATGTCTTGCTCCTGAGGACAGGAACCGCTCATTAACGGCCAAAGCTGGTGGCAGCTGTGTCCCCCCCCCAGCCCAGCTCTGCTCCAGCCTTTCACCCAGCACCTGGGCAGCCCTGGCCCTTGGAAAGAAACGTTCAGAAGTAAAGGGAAATAGAACCATGGAATCAGTCAGGGTAACCCCCAGCTCTTGCTGAGGTGGGAATGCAGCATGGGGATGAGAAAGAGGGGTGGAGGGGTCGCTTGCCACGTTGTGGGGGTGTCTCCTGGCCCTGGTGTCACTCCTGGGGACATTTCTTTCTCTTGCAGGTGACAATGGCCCCTGGGCACAGAAGTGTGAGCTGGCTGGACGCCTGGGGCCATTCGTGGGGGCCTGGCAGAGGCAGCGAGGTAACCTGGCAGTGCTGGGGGAAGGAGGGATCTGTGCTCCCTGGAGTGCAGGGGGACTGCTTCACAAACCTCCCTGGGGGGGGACATGAGGAACATTTCACCTCCCAGCCTTTCCACTGGCTGCTACCCTGGGCTTTGCTTCCCTGGAAACACCCCAGGATGATTTTGTAGTTTCAAGCACTAAAACTGCTGCTGGGGAGCCCCAATCCCTGTGTCACCTCAGTGCTCAGGGTGAGTAGCTGCTGGTTTTGGAGGTGGGATATTGCTGGGGGTGGTGCTGAGGGGACCCAGTCCCTGTCACCCCAGAGCTCAGGGTGAGTAGCTGCTGGGTTTGGAGGTGCAGTACTGCTGGGGATGGTGCTGGGAGCCCCCAGTCCCTGTCAGCCCAGTGCTCAGGGTGAGCAGCTGCTGGTTTTGGAGGTGGGATATTGCTGGGGGTGGTGCTGGGGGGACCCAGTCCCTGTCCGCCCAGTGCTCAGGGTGAGTAGCTGCTGGTTTTGGAGGTGGGATACTGCTGAGGGTGGTGCTGGGGGGACCCAGTCCCTGTCAGCCCAGTGCTCAGGGTGAGTAGCTGCTGGTTTTGGAGGTGGGATGCTCTCACCACCCAAGCACCATCAGCTCAGAGTGGGTCTCTGTGCCAGCTCTCCCAGCAGCTCCCGACTTTGCTTTTCTTTCTTTCCACCGTTTGCTGGGAGGTTTTTTTTTGTTGTTGTTGTTGCCCTTATTCCCTTTCCGGCCAAGCCATCTGCTCGGTGGGTTTCTTTCAGCCCCAGCAGCCAGAGGCATGCATGAGTCAGGCTCTTCCCACTCCTGTTACGCAGAGCAAAAGGCTCCCCGGGCTGGCTCCCCCTCTCCGCTCCGGGTCAGCGGGGAGGGAGCGGTGGTGACGGAGGGGCCACGGCTCCGCTCCTCATTCCCTCTTTCCTCCTCCGCTTCCTGACACCCAGCTTTCCCATTCCCAAAGCCCTTCCTCGGGCTGGCCTCGGGATGAAATTGTAACCTTAAGTTGTTTCTCTTTTTTGTTTGTTTTGGGTAAGCAAACTCCGCTGCCGACCTGGGCAGCTCTTGAGCAACCGGCGGTCACAAAGCCGGAGCAGATGGGACAGGCAGTCCAGTGTTCAGGAACAAAGCTAGGAAAACACGGCTCCTTTCCAGCTTCTTGCTGCCCTGGGAAAGCACCTCGAGCCCTGGCGATGGTGGCAGGCTCTGGAGGACATCAGGCTGGCAGGGCAGCGGGATGACAGGGCATGGAGCTTCAGGATGTGCTTTAATGGCCGTGGTGATGGTTGGACTGGGTCATCTCAGAGGTCTTTTCTATGTGACTGGGCAGGATGGCTCCTGAAATCCTTCAGCTGGTTGCTGTAGGGATGTTTTGAATGCCAGCTGGGTGTTAGGGTCTGCTGCCAGCTGCTCCAACACCCGCTGGTGTGGGGTGGGGGGGGAAGCTTGGCCATCCTATTCCAGGGATAGCATCCTCCACGGGGAAACAAAGCCCTCTGAGGAGCAGGAGGGCAGGGGGAGGATGGGGTCCTCACTTAGCTTGGAGTTTCCCCTTAGGGTCCAACCCAAATTCCAGGGATGTTTTCCATTGATTTCAAGTGGTCGCTAGAGTCAGTCCTCACTTGGAGAGAGCAGCACATCGCCGTGTGCCACATCCCTGCTCCTGTTGGGGAGCTTCCCACAGCTCCCAAACTCCCATCTCCCACCCTGGGGCCAAAAGCCCAGCAAGAGGTGCTGGATGGAGATGTGTTTTTTGGGCATGTGACGCTGGCTTGTGTCCTGAAGCAGGTTTGGGAGCCTCCCAAATCCAAGGTTCCCTTGCTGAGGACCTGCTGTGCGTGGTGGGAGGGGGACCAGTGGTTTCATCCCGGTATGGGAATGCTCAGTTCAGCTTTCCTGGAAAACCACAGCAGCAGAGCTTGGGAGAAAAGTCCCTGCTTGGCTTTGGGATGTCTCAGCCCCATTTGCTGCCCAGAGTGTCAATGTGAGCTCATTCATGGGCAGCTCCTGCCCAGCCAGAGGGACTGGGGTGGCTGGAGGGAAATGCCCACCCCATGTTCTGCCAGAGACCTCCTGACCTGGTCCAGAAACCCCTTAAAATGCAGTTTCCTTACTGGGAGGCTGAGTTATTTAATGTGTGCAGAGAGGGGCAGTGCTGTTAATTGCCATTAATTGCTTCCATTGCTGTCTGAAGGCAGGCTGGAACCTTGCCTAAGCTCTCTGGGCCATGCGTTGAAAGTGCTGTTACATTTCCAGCTGCCACCAGACACCTCAGGGCTGGTTATTTCCCACAGCTTCAGGCCCCAGAGAGGGAAACACCAGAAGTTTGTATGGAAAGTGGCAGAGACTGAGGATGTGCCTGGCCCATGCCAGCAGGATGGGCAGCAGAGTCAGAAACCTTTTCCATATCCCTCATGCCACTGGTGCCATGGCATCCATACGTGCCATGCATGTCCTTCTCCACTCTGACAGCATCTCTTGGATCAGCCCAGATGCCTCTAGCACCAGGAGGTGACTCGCAGAGAGGCCTGGCTGGGGTGGGGACCGCTGCAGGGACACAGAGGAGCTTGAGGTGGCTGTGCCACGGTGGGGACCTCGCCTTGCTCTTGGCTGTGCCCGGAGGAAATGGCTTTGGGCGAGCGCCGTTGCCATGTGCACGCTGAAAAGCAGCAGACAAAGGCTGCTCCTGGGAAGTTTGCTCCATGAATTGGGTTGGCATTTTCTATTTGCCCCATTCCCAGCCCCTTCCCCTGCCAGCTGCCTGGGGGGTCCATTGGGCTGTGCCCAATGCAGAGCCTCTCTTAACACCCTTCCACCCATTTTGATCCTCAGCATCTCCATTTCTGTGCTCAGCACCCTCATTTCATTGCTCAGCTTCCCCATTTCTGTGCTCAGCACCCTCATTTCGTTGCTCAGCTTCCCCATTTCTGTGCTCAGCACCCTCATTTCGTTGCTCAGCATGCCCATTTCTGTGCTCAGCACCCTCATTTAATTGCTCAGCACCCTCGTTTTTATGCTCAGCACCTCTATTTTGGTGCTCAACACCCCAGTTTCAACGCTCAGTGTCCGAGGTGGAGGAACAGATCTGCCAACTTCCCCATGCCAGGCGTCTCAGAGCCAAGGGCAGAGCAGGGACGTTTTGGGTGCTGGCAGAGAAACATCTAACCAGGTTAATTAGCTGGCAGGAGGGTTCTCAGCAGGATGGGATGGTTAATGATGCAGGTTGCCAGCAGGCTGGGGGGGTTGGTGGTGCTTTTCCATGCAGAGGGCAGCAGCCCACCTGCATGGGACCATTCACAGCACTGCATTAGATTTCTTCGTTCCCCACCAGCTCCATACTCTGACCCCAAATCAAAAGGGGGTGGAAATGTGGCAGCTCTGGCAGTTGGCTTCTTTTCTCATCACTCACTGGAGCAGAGGGGAAAGCACAAAAGTGGTGCCAAGCTAAGGCCTCTTCCTTCTCCCTTACCCTATTTGCTTTTAAAAGTCCTGTAACTCTTCTCCATCCCCTGACCCAGCTCCCTTTCCAGTGCAGTCATCCTCCTTTTGGGTCGTTTACTCCCACCTTGGTCTCTGAGTAGCTCCTTCCCCAGGAAAACTCCAGGGCAGGAGGTTTTGCCATCACTGCCAATCTCCTGGGCTGTGGGATGCTGAGTCTTGCCTTTCACTCTTGCAGGAGGGAGCTCTGCGAAGCAAACAACCTGGGAAGGAGGGCACCGGGTGCCAGCAGTGGTGTACTGGCCTGGGCACATCCCTGCCAACAGGACGAGCAGTGCCCTGCTTAGGTAAGAGCTCAGCCAGGTAACACTGGGCAGCAGGGCAGCCCTCTTGCCCTAGTTCAAAAGCACCCACAGTGCCCGCGCCGGGACCAAGGTGATGGTCTGGATTGTGGCGGCAGCAGCAGCTACCCACGCTGGTTATTGCCTGCCTTGTGCCAGACCCTGTACTCTTGTCCTCTCCTAAGCCCTTAAGAGTTCATGCTTCAGCAAAGAGGAGCTGAAAGGGCTTTTTGTGAGGCTGGCATTGGCGGTAGCCGGCGCTGGGCTCCTTGTGCCTCCTGCCCGCGGTGGCCGAGTGCCTCCCGATAATTAAAAGCTGACGATGTTCTCTCTCTCCACCAAGAAGCAGGCTTAGGCTTTGTGGTTTGTGAATGGCTTTATGTGGAGCAGGGTGCGGTTGTGGGAAAGGCTGGACGGGGAATGCCCCTTTGCAATCAGCGCAGGATGCGGCCGGGCCGGGAGGTGGCAACTTTCCGCCGGCAGCCCAGGGGAAAAGCTGCTGCCTGCTGCTCCTCGCCGAGGCCCCTGCACCACGGAGGGTGGCATGGAGCAGCTGCGACTCTGCATGCAGCAGCAATACCTCTCCATGCAGCAGTTGCATCTCTCCAGTAGCTGCCCCGCTGCATGCAGCAGCCGAACCTCTCCTTGCAGCAGCTGCACCTCCCCTTGCAGCAATTAAACCTCTCCATGCAGCACTTGCACTTCTGCATGCAGGAGCTGCACCTCTGGATGTGACAGTTGCAGCTTTCCCTTGCAGCAATTAAACCTCTCCATGCAGCACTTGCACTTCTGCATGCAGGAGCTGCACCTCTGGATGTGGCAGTTGCAGCTTTCCCTTGCAGCAACTGAACCTCTCCATGCAGCATTTGCACTTCTGCATGCAGGAGCTGCACCTCTGGATGTGGCAGTTGCAGCTTTCTCTTGCAGCAACTAAACCTCTGCATGCAGCAGTTGCACCTCTGGTTGTGGCAGTTGCAGCTTTCCCTTGCAGCAACTAAACCTCTGCATGCAGCAGTTGCAGTTCTCCATGCAGCACTTGCTCCCATCTTTGCCCCTATCCCACCCCTGCTTTGCAACAAATGCATGGTGGGGGCACAGCCTGGGCAGAGGGCAGCGCCCTGGGATGCTTCATCCCCATTCATCCCTTGAAACACCAAATGCTGAAGGTCAGGGTGGTGGGGCCTGGCAGACTGCTGAGTGTTGGGACGGTCCCAGCTGCTAGAAGTAGGTCCTGATTGTTGGGCTCTAGAGGCCTCGGGTGCTTCTGAGTCCTTGAGATAAGCTGGAGCCATTTACTCCTTAAAAGGCCTGAGGGCAGCTCTAAGAGCTGGAATTCTGCAAGACAGGGAATAATATTCTGGTGGAGGGGATGGGGTGCAGCGAGTGCTGTGTCCAGTTCTGGGCTCCTCGATTCAGGAGAGATGTTGAGATGCTGGAGTGTGTCCAGAGAAGGGCAGCAAGGCTGGGGAGGGGCCTGGAGCACAGCCCTGTGAGGAGAGGCTGAGGGAGCTGGGGGTGTGCAGCCTGCAGAAGAGGAGGCTCAGGGCAGAGCTCATTGCTGTCTGCAACTACCTGAAGGGAGGCTGTAGCCAGGTGGGGTTGGGCTCTTCTGCCAGACAAGCAGCAACAGAACAAGGGGACAGAGGCTCAACTTGTGTTGGGGGAGGTCTAGGCTGGATGTTAGGAGGAAGTTGTTGTCAGAGAGAGTGATTGGCACTGGAATGGGCTGCCCAGGGAGGTGGTGGAGTCTCTTTCCCTGGAGGTGTTGAAGCAAAGCCTGGATGAGGCACTTAGTGCCATGGTCTGGTTGATTGGCCAGGGCTGGGTGCGAGGTTGGACTGGATGAGCTTGGAAGTCTCTTCCAACCTGCTTGATTCTATGATTGTATCCTTTGGGTTTCACTTCCAAACCTTCTCCTCCATGGCTGGGTGATGAACTGACCACTGCGACATGGGGCAGAGCTGCCAACCTGCTCAGGCAGTGAGGGCAGGGTGCTGGGCCCCATCCCCAAGTCCCACCAAACCTTCTCACCCCACTGCACAGCTGTGGCCCTGCTCGGGCATCCCATAAGGTCTTTGAGGACAAAGACCTTATCTCCTGCATTTCTCAGCTCCAGTCCAGCAGGTTGGACAAGTGGATATCTAGCAAGCCGTCAGCAGCATGCATTGTGCTGCTCCCCAGGCTCTTGGGAAGCAGCTTCTTGGGAGTCAGAGCGTGCCTGATGTCCTCCCATCAGCCTGGCCCTGCCACAGGGCTGTGCCTGGCCGGTGCAAAGTGATGCCCTGGCACAGGAAGAGGCCACCCCCCTGTTTGGGAAGCAGCACAGAGCCAGCCTGGGGAACGTGAGTGATGGCTCATCTTCAGAAAGGTGTCACCACCGTGGTCTTAGCCATGCTCTGACCTCTTGGCCAGGGAATGCAAGGAGATTCAGAGGGGTGTGGAGGGCAGAGGCTGCTTGGTGCCTGCAGTGCCTCGGGGCAAGGGGCTTTGCTCTGCACACAGAGCCACCCCTTGGGACATAGAATCATAGAATCAGTCGGGGTTGGAAAGGACCACAAAGATCATCCAGTTCCAACCCCCCTGCCATGGGCAGGGACACCCTACCCTGGATCAAGCTGTCCACAGCCTCATCCAGCCTGGCCTTAAACACTGCCAGGCATGGGGCCTCAACCACCTCCCTGGGCAACCCATTCTTAGGCTCTCCCCACTCTCACAGTGAAGAACTTCCTCCTCATTTCCAGTCTGAACCTACCCATCTCCAGCTTTGCTCCATTCCCCCTAGTCCCCTCACTACCTGAAGCTCAGCTGGTGGCTCCAACAATGAAGTATGATTAAGAACAGCCAACAAGGCAGTTTCTGCAGAGCCCAGCACCTTCTGACATCCCTTGAAGGAGAAGTGTGTGCTAGGCTGGCTTCTTGCTGCCCTCATGAAAGAGGATGGTTCAAGACTTGTCCTTCCAAGCTGATGAGGAAGCCCAGGAACCGGGGGAGGGAATGAAATCCGTGCGTGGGAATGAAAGCAGACGTGTCTGGGAGACTTCTGCAGGTGAGGAAGGACTCCTGTCCAGTGGGATCCCCCAGGAAGAGCAGGAGCTGGGCGAGGGCAGGCATTAACCACCTGGCATGAGCCTCCTTCTGCCCCTGAGGTTATGAAAACTCTGGCAGCCTTGGCCACACAGCTCAGGAGAACAGCCTGTGCCTTGCCTCTCCGCAGCTCCACCTTCTCCCGGTGCAGGGTGTGGAGGGGTGAGTGAGGGTGAGTGTGCCCCGGGGCTGGGGAAGCCGAAGCCAACAGAGAAGTGCTGAGACATCACCACGGACCTGCACTTGCACGCTGGGCTCTGCAGAAACTGCCTTGTTGGCTCTTCTTAATTAGACTTAATTGTTGGAGCCACCAGCCCAGCTTCTGCCCTTCCCTGCCCCAACCCAAAGTAGGGCACGGAAGAAGTAGGTCAGTGGGGTGGTGAAGAAACAAATTGCACCACTCCGGCTGCGCTGGCGGCGTGGGGCTGGGCAGGTTGGGCAAACTGGTTGGGGTGTGGGCAGAGCTGGTTTGGCTGCCTGCAGCTGCCTGCACCACGTCATCGTTGGCAGTGCTGGTCCTGCCTAGGATGCTTATGGCCAGCGCAGCATCCTAGGCAGCTCTGCCCTCCTGGCAGCAGGCAGGGAGCTGCCCCTCTCCGGGCACTGCCAGGCCCCTTGCTCTCAGCCTTTTGGGTGGCAGCAGGACGCTGGAGTGACTTTGTTAAATCTCTCTTGGCTGGGACTGGGGCTGGCAGCATGGCTTCCCCTTCCCCAGCTTGTCTGCTGAGGTCTGCCTGCCAGTGGGGCCTTTGCTTTGATGCCTTTTCTCCATGGGTTCCATCTGTGCCCTGCATTTGACCACCTCTGTCCTCAGTCGTGTTGTCCTCCCACCTTGGTGATGGCTTCCAGCAATCCCATCCACTGGGTTGGGGCTGTTTGGAGCAGCCATAGAGTGTCCACATGCGGTGTGCTGGAGGTTGGTGCATAGAATGCATCAGGTTGGAAGGGACCCTTGCAGGTCATCTTGTCAAAGCTCCCTGCAGTGAGCAGAGGACATCTCCAGCTAGACCAGGCTGCTCAGGGCACCATCAAGTTTGACCTTGAATGTCTTCAGGAATGGGGTCTCAGTCACATCCCTGGGCAACCTCTTTCAGCATTTCACTACCCTCGTTGTGAAGAGCTTCCTCATGCACGGTCTCAAGTTGTGCCAGGGGAGGTCTAGGCTGGATGTTAGGAGGAAGTTGTTGGCAGAGAGAGTGATTGGCATTGGAATGGGCTGCCCAGGGAGGTGGTGGAGTTGCTGTCCCTGGAGGTGTTGAAGCAAAGCCTGGCTGGGGCACTTAGTGCCATGGTCTGGTTGCTTGTCTATGGCTGGGTGCTAGGTTGGGCTGGATGAGCTTGGAGCTCTCTTCCAGCCTGGTTGATTGATTCTGTGATAATGTCCAACCTAAATCTACCCTCTAGTTTCAAACCATTCCCTCTAATCCTGTCACTGCAAGCCCTTCTAATCAGCCCCTCCCCAGCCATCCTGGAAGTCCCCTTTAGATATTGAAATGAAGCTAGAAGGTCTCCTCACAGCCTTCTCTGGGCTGATCAGCCTCAGTTCTCTCAGCCTGCCTTTGTGGCAGAGGTGCTTCAACTCTCTGATCCTCTTCCTGCCTCTCCTCTGGACCCCCTCCAGCAGGTCCACGTCCTTGAAGGCCCCAGAGCTGGACACAGTACTCCAGATGAGGTGGAGCAGAGCAGAATGGCAGAATCACCTCTCTTGTTCCTGAGGGTGCTGAGCACTCACAGGACCAGGAGCACACAAAGCAGGGCCTGTCCTGGGTGGACTTGGGCTGAGCTCAGCGAGGTGGCTGCAGGGATGTCCCTGCCAGGATGTTTTTGGGAGCTTCCTGGCTGGGCTGGCAGCAGAGGCTGCCTCCGTGAGCCCTGTCCCAGGGCTGTGCTCAGCAGTGTTTGTTCTTATTTGTTCTCTCTGTCTCTTAGCAGCTAAATCAAAACTGGTTCTGTGGGACATCTGGGGGCCCTGCAGCTCGAGGCTCTTTTCTCTCTCTCTCTCTCTCTCTGCTCCACCATCACGCACTGGGCAGGAGCAGCATGGTGGTAGGAGCAGGGTGCTGGCACAGTGGTAGCATCCCAGGGACCCCTTGCCACCCCCAGCAATTTCTTTGCCCTAGTCAAGCCCAGAGGATTTCACCCCCATGCTGCCAGCCCTGGGTTTTGCAGGCAGAAGGATGTGGGCTGAGTCCCTGTTGGCTCCCATGCCATGACTGCATCTCCAGGGTGGGCAGTGCTGTGATGTGTCACTTGGTCACGCTGTCCCTTAGGGCTGTGGGACACCCCTGGTGCAGGTGACTCTTTTTAGAGGCGTGGGGTCACCCCCTGACCACAGCTGTGAGAGAGAGGGATGCACTTGGTGGTGATGGTGGGGATAAGACACTTGTGCCCTGCAGGAGTGGCAGCTGGAGGGTGGAGGTCAGATGTGGTGGCTGTGAGTGGGCTGTCGCTGTCCTGCTGCAGCTGAGTCCAGGCCCCACTGGGCAACAGGAGGGGGAAGCCCCTGCCAAGGCTATGTTAGGGGCTGGTGTCAGAACCAGGTGGTCCTTATCCCACCACAGCGATGGGGACTTGACAGCACAGCAAGGACTTTGTTTGACCCATGGCCCCTCCACAGCACAGGGATCATAGAATCATAGAATCAAGCAGGTTGGAAGAGACCTCCAAGCTCAACCAGTCCAACCTAGCACCCAGACCATGGCACAGCCCCAGCCAGGCTTTGCTTGAACACCTCCAGGGATGGTGACTCCACCACCTCCCTGGGCAGCCCATTCCAATGCCAATCACTCTCTCTGCCAACAACTTCCTCCTAACATCCAGCCTAGACCTGCCCTGGCACAGCTTGAGACTGTGTCCCCTTGTTCTGTTGCTGCTTGCCTGGCAGAAGAGCCCAACCCCACCTGGCTACAGCCTCCCTTCAGGAGGTTGTAGACAGCAGTGAGGTGAGGAATGGCCACATCTGAACTTTGGCTGTGGGGCCACAGGCAGCAGAGCAGAGACTCTCCCTCTCTGCATCCCCACGGAGCTGGGGGCACAGGGAGTCACCCACTCCTTTCCTGCCTCCCTCCTTGCTGGGAAGTGACCAAGGGCGAGCCCCAGCTCTTTTTTTGTGGCTGAGGCTGGGAGGGCTGAGCGCTGGCAGGGCTGGGGGTGTCGGTGGCAGTGCACACACAGCACCGCTCTCGTTTTCCCGGCTGGCTGCCGCAGCTCCTCTGCACCCTGCGACCGCCAGGCTGCACTTCCCCGGGGCCACGGGATCTGCTGGCACTGCCCTAAAAAGCCCTCTGCCAGCACTTTCTCCTGCTGGCCTGCTCTCTGTGTCCCCTCGGGAGGGGAGGAGGACAGGAGGGGGCTGCCCTGCTCCCCATTGTGCCCCTGCCCTGCGGCTGCAGGATTTGCTGGGCAATGGGAGAGGCAGATCCTGGCTGCACCCAGAGCGCCTGGCACGGAGCCACGCCGAGGCTGGGAGGTGTGCAGAGCCAGGGCTTGCCAGGGCCAAGTCCTGCTGCAGGCTGGGTTTAACCTTTTCTGCAGAGCTCAGCTGTTGGGGTGGGTGATGGGAAGCAGCTGGTGCCCATTCCGTGGCCCTCCCCTGCTATCAGTGCACTGAGTGCCCCCCAAGTGCCACCTTGGGGTGCAGGTGGGCTTGGAGGGACCCTCTGGGGTGATTCACTCCATGTTCTGATGAAACCCACCTCTTTTCCCAGCACCCTGGACATCTTCCCTACGCTGGTGGCCCTGGCTGGGGCATCTCTTCCCCTGAACAGACGCTTTGATGGCTTGGACGTGTCCCCAGTTCTCTTTGGCTGGTCGGATGTGGGCCACAAGGTAAGGCAGAGCCTCCCCTGCCAGTGGCGCTGGCAGCAGGTTCCACCACCCCTGAGCTAAACCAGGAAAGTGGGAGGCAGAAAGGCTCAGAACTGGTGATGAACAGCCCCATGGGAGCATCATCCTGCTGGCCTGGAGGAGAGCGGGAGATAGCTGGGTGCTACACCAGGACTGGGCACAGGGTGCCATGGTAGAAAGGCTTTTGGAGTCCTGTGTGCAGTTCTGGAGCCCCCAACACAAGAAGGACATGGAACTGCTGGAGCCAGTCCAGAGGAGGCCACCAAGATGATCAGAGGGCTGCAGCAGCTCTGCTATGAGGACAGGCTGAGAGAGTTGGGGCTCTGCAGCCTGGAGAAGAGAAGGCTTCCAGGAGACCTTGGAGTGGCCTTCCAGTATCTGAAGGGAGCCTACAGGAAGGCTGGGGAGGGACTATTGACAAGGTTTTGTAATGCCAGGACGAGGAGCAATGAGGGGAGATTCAAACTAGACGTTAGGAAAGGGTTCTTTACAGTGAGGGTGGTGAGACACTGGCACAGGTTGCCCAGGGAGGTTTTGGCTGCTCCCTCCCTGGAGGTGTTCAAGGCCAGGCTGGATGAGGCTTTGAGAGACCTGTTCTAGTGGGAGGTGTCCCTGCCTATGGCAGGGGGTTGGAACTGGATGATCCTTGAGGTCCCTTCCAACCTAAACCATTCTGTGATTAATGAGGAGTTGTACAGTTAGTCATAAATGTGGGGCTAGAGGTGAAATGTCTTTGCCTGCAGCTTGTGTGCCATCCTAGAATCATAAATCAGTACAGGGTTGGAAGGGACCACAAAGATCATCTAGTTCCAACCCCTCTGCCATGGGGGTTTGGAACCCCCACAGTGTGCCCCCAGGCTGTGCCCATTGTCCCACGGGATGCTCAGGCTTGTTTACCCACGCAGCAGTGCCCAGCAGCGTGTGTGTCTCCTTCCCAATCACAGCAGCTACATCAGTGTGGGAAAGGAAAGATCTCAGGGGCTCACACCTTGTTGCAGCCACTTTAGATGCCTTGCCAGATGGAGACATAATGATGCCCTCCTCCTCCCAGCTCCTGGGCTGGGAAACGTGCCCGCTGCCGGTGCCCAAGCAGGGCAGCCCCACGCCCTGCAGCGCTCTGTCCATACAATGGGAGCTGCTGACAGCTGCTGCCAGCCTACAGAACGTGGCTCACAGAAGCAGCAGTGTGGCCACGCATTCTGCTCAGAGTTGCACAAGAGTTTTGCAGCATCAAAGGGGAAAAGAACAACAGAAAGTGACTCTGGTGGCACCCCCACAGATAAAGTCTGATCTTGCCTTTAAAGTGCCCCCTCCTGCCAGCACCACGACCCAGCTCCCAGCAGGACTCTTGGATTTGCTTTCTGTGTCCATCAGGGGCTTGGATGTTTGCTTTGTAGTTGTGGGACCCTCTGCTGAACCAGGAGGTGAAGTGGGAGAGTGGATGGGATGCAGCCTGCGTGCTCAGCTCTGCTCCTCACCGCTCAGCCCTTTCTCCTGCATGGGTGGTGCTGGCAGCAGTGGTTTGCTGGGAACGGTGGGTTGTTGGGAATGATGATTGGCTGGCAGCAATGGTTTGCTAGAATTGATGGTTTGATGGGAGTGATGGTTTGCTAGGAGTGAGGGTTTGGTAGGATTGAGGCTTTATTAGGAGGGAGGGTGTGCTGGGAGGGAGGGTTTGGTAGGAGTGAGGATTTGTTAGGATTGAGGCTTTGTTAGGAGTGAGGGTTTGCTGGGGGTCTAGAGAACAGAGGAGTGAGGATTTGTTAGGATTGAGGCTTTGTTAGGAGTAAGGGTTTGCTGGGAGTGAGAGTTTGCTGGGAGTGAGGGTTTGCTGTGGATGCTGGGAAGATGGTTTGCTGGGTGTCAGGATGTGGTGGAGAATCACAGAATTAACCAGGTTGAAAAAGACCTCTAAGGTCATCAATTCTGACCTATCACCTAACCCTTCTAATTAACTAAACCATTGCACTAAGTGCCTCATCCAGTCTCCTCTTGAAACACCTCCAGGGATTCTGACTCCACCACCTCCCCGGGCAACCCATTCCAATGCTGATCACTCTGGGAAGAACTTCCTCCTAACATCCAGCCTAGACCTCCCCCGGCATAACTTGAGGCTGTGTCCTCCTGTCACTGGGTGCCTGGCAGAAGAGACCAACCCCACCTGGCTACAGCCTGCCTTCAGGTAGTTGTAGACAGCAATGAGCTCTGCCCTGAGCCTCCTCTTCTGCAGGCTGCACACCCCCAGCTCCCTCAGCCTCTCCTCACAGGGCTGTGCTCCAGGGCCCTCACCAGCCTTGGTGCCCACACGAGTCTCAGACTGAGGAGCAAAGTCCTGAGCTTCCATGCCCCCCCCCAGCTCCCCCAGCCTTCCCCACTGCCCCCAGTGCTTTTCTAGGGGGGTGATTTAGTCCCTCAAGTTCTGGCAGCCAGAGTAGGCACATCTGGGTTGTTCCTGCCCATCCTGGCAGCATGAGCTGGGCATTCCCAGAGGATGGGATCCATCTGCCAGCACTGCTCTGGGACAGGGTGACCTTGGGGTGGGACAGGCAACACGGAGTGACCAGGAGCGATTGTGAGCCTGTCCCCTGCTTCCTTCCCTCTTGGCTCTACCTTTCATCTCCTGCTTGAGAGCAGCTCACAGCAGCCCCCACTTTTATCTTCCAGGGTTTTCCTTGACACCAATGCCACTGAGAGCAGTTCCATTGCTTGCCTCACCACCCATCCTGCACACAGCTTCCCCAACTGGCACTCCCTGCTGCCAGCTACCCAGAGTAACCTTGCTCCCTGTCCCAGCTCAGCACCAGCACAACCTGTGACGGGCCTGGGGCAATGCCAAGGTCCTGTTTGGAGCGAAGGCTGTTTGCAGTAAAAATAAACACATCCTCCAGCATCTATCAAGGGTACAAGTGGCAGACAAATCAGCTCTTTACACGAGCTGAATGGCCGAGGGGTGGGCATCTGCCCACCCCCCTGCTCCCTCCCTGGTGCCAGCAGCCCCTGAGCACCCAGTTCAGACAAAGAGCTTTCTAGGGTGAAAAGCTGCTCTTATTTTTTTTAGCTCTCCCCCTTTTAAAAAGAGAACATTGAAATAACAAAGTCACAGATTAAAGGATGAGCTGCAGACCTGGCAGGGCTTCTTGAAAGGGCTCAATGGAAACGAGCTCCTGAATCCTACAGCAAACCAAAAGAGATTTCCTCAGTGTGGGGTTTTAGGAGGCAGGTTTAGGAAATCATTCCTTTGTGGAAAAGGAGCCTCGAGTGCATGCACACTGCAGGAACTCAGTAGTTGGTAGCAAAGAAGCCTCGAGTGCATTAACTCTGTAGGAACTCAGTTGTTGGTAGCAAAGGAGCCTCGAGTGCATTAACTCTGTAGGAATTCACTCCTTGGTAGCAAAGGAGCCTCAAATGCATTAACTCTGTAGGAACTCAGTTGTTGGTAGCAAAGGAGCCTCGAGTGCATTCACACTGTAGGAACTCAGTTGTTGGTAGCAAAGGAGCCTCGAGTGCATTAACTCTGTAGGAACTCACTCCTTGGTAGCAAAGGAGCCTCGAGTGCATTAACTCTGTAGGCACTCACTGCTTGGTAGCAAAGGAGCCTCGAGTGCATTAACTCTGTAGGCACTCACTGCTTGGTAGCAAAGGAGCCTCAAGTGCATTCACACTGTAGGAACTCAGTTGTTGGTAGCAAAGGAGCCTCGAGTGCATTAACTCTGTAGGAACTCAGTTGTTGGTAGCAAAGGAGCCTCGAGTGCATTAACACTGAGGTGGCAGTGTCCCAACTGGGCTGCTGAGGGTAGCTCTGACTGGCAGCAGGGTGTGGGCAAAGCTTTAAGGCTAGAAGCAGATGAACTGGTTCAGTTCCTGCTAACTTGGCTTTGTGGGCCCTTGAGTATTGTCTAGAGAAGGGCAATGAAGCTGGTGAAGGGTCTAGAGAACAGGACTTGTGAGGAGAGGCTGAGGGAACTGGGGGTGTTTAGTCTGAGGAAGAGGAGGCTGAGGAAAGACGTCATTGCTGTCTGCAAGCCCTGGAAAGGATGTTGGAGGGAGGTGGGGGTTGGTCTCTTCTGCCTGGCATCAAGCGATAGGATGAGAGGAAATGGCCTGAAGTTGTGCCGGGGGAGGGTCAGGTTGGGTGTCAGGATAAGTTTCTTTACTGCGAGAGTGTCAGGCACTGGAACAGGCTGCCCAGGGAGGTGATGGAGTCACCAACCCTGCAGGTGTTCAAGGAGTGTGTAGAGATGGCACCTGGGACATGGTTCAATGGCCATGGTGGTATGGGGTGGGTGGTTGGACTCTGTGACCTTAGAGAGATTTCCAACCCCAAATCATTCTGTGGTTCTATGATTTCTGCTTTGGAGCTGTTTTATGCCGAGCAAGAAGTGTCAGCATGGGGGTGACTCCATAGCCTGAGTCTCCTCCTTGCAGCAGGCTCACACTGCACCACCTCTTCCACATTACATCTGCAGTTTCTCCCCCCTAAAATGAGATTTTAAAACCAAATTCCAGAAGGAATTTCCTTTTTGATTGACCTTCCAGGTAAATTCCAG
>WAAF01011576.1:56729-74505 GCA_013400475.1 Tricholaema leucomelas
AGGGCTGGGTGCTAGGTTGGACTGGCTGAGCTTGGAGTTCTCTTCCAACCTGGCTGATTGTATGATTCTGAGGGCAGCAGAGTAACCCTAAAGAGCATTTGGAAATCACCCCCTAGCCTATTTTTGGTGAGTCAGCCACCAGTCACCTCAGGTAAGGACCACATCCAGCCCTGGCAGTGTGGGACTGCCCAAGGTGAGTGCCTGCTGGTGCTGCATGCCAGGGCAGGGCTCCGTGCCGGGCACCTGCTACGGCACCGCCGCTCTGCTCAGCTGCGAACGCTGTTACTAAACTTGGCTCTGCAGCTGCCTGCATTTCCAGCAGATGTTTCTCATTTTTAACACAGTGGAAATTTCTTGAATCACTTTTCAACCAAATTCCCAGGGAGGAAATCTCGAGTGACTCATCCCCTCGATGAAGCCATTGGCTCCACAGCAGATATTATCTGCCCGCCGAGCCCGCTGACCCGTCCAGCTCACTTGTCTCCTCGCTCCACCGTGCCAAAGCAGTCGTCCTGTGTGGATCAAGTGTCCTAAATACCAAAAAGGAGAAATTCGACCCACCCTTCCCTTTCTTTCCCTTCCTTCTCACCCCCATTCCCTGTGCTGTTGTTAGGGAAGGGAATGATCGCACAGCAGGGTGAGTCAGCGACCGGAGCCGGACCGGCAGCGATGTTCCAGCACCTCACCTACCCGAGCAGCCTCTGCCTCGCATGAGCTCACCCCTCAGCTTGTGGCTTGCTGCTGGCCCCAGGCAGCATTTTGGCTCTCTTCAATGTCCCTGCCACCAGCTGAGCTGTGAGCATTGAGTGAGACAGGAGTCTGCTGGCATGGGGCAGTGGTGGGCGACACAGAGCACCTAGGAACATTTTGACTCCAAAATGTTCTGCTCTGCTCTGCTGAGAGCCTCCACACCTTCCTGACCTGTTTTTCACAGTACAGTTGGTCTGGGGAGGTAAATTCAGAGGGTCAAGAAGATACAGGAGAGATGCTGGTACCCTTCTGCTGTTGCCTCGCTCTTCAGTGAGCAAACCTCAGTCAGGTGTTCAGAGTCAGAAGGGCCAAATGGAGTCTTTGAGTGTCTTTGAGTGTGTGTCTCTAAATGTGTGTCTCTTCTGGGTCTCCCAGAGCAGTTTTCTCTGCCAAGGGCTGGGGGTGACAGCCCCATTTCTGTTCTTCCTTCAGGTTCTGCTCCACCCCAACAGCGGGGCAGCTGGGAGGTATGGTGAGATAGAGGCGCTACGGCTGGCTCAGTACAAGGCTTTTTACACCACAGGTACTGTGTCCCTTTCACAGATCATAAAGCCAGGGGGAAAACCTTCTGGAATTCATGGTTCCATGCAGATACTGGCAAAAACCCAACTCAGGTTAATTCAAGCAAGAAGAAAGAGCAAAGCCAGCAAAGAGTTAAGTCCATGCCCTGCTGTGACTATGCCATGAGGCTCTCAGCCTAGCGGCAGGACCTGGGCTCCCAAAGTTGGGCTGTGGTGGGATTGAGCCATCACAGATGGGTGAGGAGTACAAAGGGGTCCCTGGGCAGCCTGGGACTCCAGTGTTTTGTTCTCCTTTCCTCCCTAGGAGGAGCGATGGCTTGTGATGGGAGCACTGGCCCAGCTGAGCATCACCAGCCACCCCTCATCTTCAACCTGGATCGTGACACCCAGGAGCGGCAGCCCTTGGATGTGGCATCCAGCGAGTATCAGGCAGTGCTCCCTGCAATCAGCAGGGCTTATGCCCAGGCTCTGGAGGACATCATGACAGACAACATCACAGCTGCAGATTACTCCAAAGACCCAGCTGTGACCCCTTGCTGCAGCCCACAGCACGTGGCCTGCAGATGCCAAGTGCCAAGGGCTCGCCCAGCCATGCTGGACCATCGACAGGAACCAAGAGCAAGGTGGCTTTGTCTTTGAGCAAAGGACTCCTCAGGCTGCTCCCTTCCCAGGCCTGCTGTCTGTGAACTGGACTGCTATGCACTCTGGCTCCAGGCTAGAGGTTGGCCATGGAAAAGAGGGATGGAAGCTGTGGTCACAGAATCAGTATCCCAGCATGGTGGAGATGGGAAGGGACCTGTGGACATCATCCAGTCCAAGCTCTCTGCTAAAGCAAATCAGGGTCACCCACAGCAGCTTGCCCAGGATCAGTGTCCAGCTGGGTTTGGAATCTCTCCAGGGAAGGAGACTGCACAGCCCCTCCGGGGAGCCTGCTCCTTCCTGGGCTCCAGCACCTTCCTAGCAGAGGTTTTTCCTCACGTTCAGTCTGCCCTTGCTCCAAGCAAGGAGGCGACATAGCTGCGGGTCTGTGTGAGTACACAGAGGGTGCCTTTGCTGCAAAGCAGGACTGTTGTCACCCTGGCAGAGCCAGGCACAGGTGGCTCTGGGCACAGGGAAGGAGACAAGCCTTCTGTAGGGCTCTTTGGCTAAGAAAGAGCCAAGTCTTGGACTAAAACTACCCTCTGTGAGAGCTGCCTCTGGCAGAGAAATCCTCTGGGAAATTGGCTTGGGTTTCATAGAATCACAGAACATCAGGGGCTGGAAGGGACCTTGAAGGATCATCTAGTCCCTTACAGGAGCAAAAGGCAGGGGAGGATGAGACCCATCCCCTCTGAGCAAATCCCTTCTGGTGCCAAGAGCCTGGAATTTTTGTGGATGCAGATTAAAATCCTGGCCGGCATGAGGTGAGTGCTCTGGGAAGTGGAGCACCTGCCCCACCAGCTGCCAGGTGAGCTTACTGACAAGCTTGTGTTAGATCCAGCTGCCTATCTAAGAAGGATGAGCCTGAGCTCTCCCTCCTCCTGAGCAGGGTGCTGAGCTTGTCTCACTGCCCTGGTGAACGTCTGGGATTGCAGATCACCAAGCCCCAGTGTTTGGAAAAGGCTTTGCTTGGGGGGAATGTGTTGGGGAGAGGTCTGCAGTGCAGAACTGGGGTGGCTGCTCCCTGTCAGCTCTGCGTGGGCAGACCAAGGGTGTGACTGCAGGGAGAGGTCCCTGCCCTGAGGTCTGCCAGCAGATCAGGGCTCCAGGCAGAGGAGCTGCTCCCACTGTGATACCAGAGGTGGGGTGAAGCAGCTTTTAGAGGGCCATTTCTGGGCAGATGCAAAGGCCTGGGGAGCTGCAGAGGCAAATCCTAAGGTGCAACTGAAACTTCAGAACCCACCAAGACTTCTCGGCAGCTGAGCAAGGCTTTTCTGAACCACAGAATGGAAGGGATCTCAAAAGATCACCCAGGCCAACCCCCCTGCCAGAGCAGGATCACCTGGAGCAGGTCACACAGGAACACATCCAGGCAATTCTGGACTCCTGCTTTCCACACCCAGACCTTTCTTTGGACAAGCCATACATGGATTCGTGTGGGCTTGGCCAGGTGGGCGGCGTGAGAGCTGCCACCCTCCTACCAGCCCCCTTCAAACCCACTCTCCCACTCCTAAAACTTAATCAAGACTGACATCTTTAGGGCCCCACAAAGAACAGCAGGAAGACAGGCAGCCAGCTGCCAGGGACAGACTGTGTGACTTTTATTCTGCCTTTGAAACACAGCAAATGGCATCTCCTCTAATCTCACTGGGCTAAAAGAGCATGGCTGTATGGACTGTACAAAGACCTCAGCTGTGAATCTCTCTTCCTAGAAGTACATTTATACACAGAAACCAACCTTAAATTAGAAAAGGGACAACTTGGGGGGTATATAAAATTCTGGGTACATACAAATCTGATTAAATTAGCATTTACACTCTGGTTCTACCATCTAAAAACTCTTCAACGGAGCAATGTGCATACAGTACACAGACACCAACTCAAACAAGGTGGGGAGGCAGGCCAGGGAGTCCCTTAAAGCTGTAGGAAAAAGCAGTGGCCCACCTTGGATTGATTGATTATTCATTTCCCCTCCCTCTCTCTTTTGTCTTGGGGGAATTCCCAAATCCTGTTCTTCGAAATTCCAATTCCTGGCTTTTCCAAAGCACTTCCCAGCAGCTGTCCTATGCGTGGCTGTTTTGCTTCTCCTCATGACCTCTTCGCTTTGCCCGGCTGAGCTCCACGGCACAAGATTATCTACCAAAATCAAAACAGAAGCAGGGCCTTACTTTTCCCACCAACAGGCTCTGTGTCAACTTGGGTTTTACACACCTGGGAGTGGTTTCAGTTTTCCATTCAAAGGCAGATCTCTGAGTGCTTTTTTTTTTTTCCTCTCTCATTTTATTTACTCTTCCCCCTCCCCAAATTGACAGTCCTGGGAACAGGAACCACCTGGCTTGGTGATAAGTGTGGCTTTGCCTCTAAGCTGGCATTGGGTTCAGCACTGCCAGGCTTGCAGGAGTTTGAATCCCTTTGTTTTCCCTAAGTCCTCCCAGGAAAAATCACCTCCTGGTATAGTGGGAAATGAAAGCTGGCATTGGGTTCAGCACTGCCAGGCTTGCTGGAGTTTGAATCCCTTTGTTTTTCCTAGGTCCTCCCAAGAAAATTCACCTCCTGGTATAGTGGGAAGGGAAAAGTGTGTGCCATGCATCACCACCTCCCTCTGGGGTCTCCAGATGCATCTGGAGTTAAGTCTGGAGGCCAGAGTTAATCACTTACGTGTTAGACTGGATAGAGGAGAGGAAGCCTTAGCCCAAGGTTCAGCAAAAGCTTTGAGTGAAAGAGCAAAGCAGGAGCAAAGAACCAGCAGCAGTGAGGACCCTGACCCACTTCACAGTCATAGGATGAAGCTGGAGACTCTGGGGTGAGATGTACACCTGCTCCTGGATGAGGCTTGGATAGAGCTGTGGGGATGCTGCAGCTCCTGAAGCAGACACAAACCAAGGCACAGATCTCCCTGTATCAGGCTCCAGCCTTGCCAGATGTGACCGATGTCTCCCAGCAGTACAGATGTGATCCCCACAGCCACAGCTGCAGCAGGGTCTGTGCTAGCTCCTCCTCCCAGCATCCATCTCTCCACAGGCTTCAGGACCATCACTTGTCCAGTGTTGAAGCACAATTATTGGCACCAGCTTCCATGTTTCCCAAGGGACTTCAGATAATTCACTGATAAGCTGAGCTCAATCCTGTGAGTCCCAGCTGCCCAAAATGCCTGTCTGAGCTACCAGAGCAGGAGCTGCCACGAGGAAGAAGCAGCCAGTTGGGCTCTGCCAAACTTGCTCATCCCCTGTGAAACATGATCAGTGAAGAGCTTCCCTGCAAAATCTCTGCTAACAGCAGCTGTTGAACAAAAAAAACATCAGGGTCACATTTTGGTGCAACAGAACAAGTGGAAGACCTTCCAGCAAACAGCATGGAGGAACCTGGGCAAATCCTGGTCCCATGGAGCCAAATATTCATCTGCAACCTGGCTACTTCCATTAAGATCATGGCTTGGAGCAGAGGGGGTGCAGCAGACCCCATGCCAAGGTCCTCTGCAGACAGCAGTGCAGCCAGGATGGGGATGTTGTGCTGTGAAGAGTGGCTGCTGGAGCTTGTCCTCCTGTCTGTCCTTCCAGGGAGCAGGGCAGGAATGGGAGCTGCAGAGGAGCTGCTGCTGATATCTGGAGGGGTTTTCCTTCCAGGCTGTCACCAAGGCTGCAGGCAGGATTCCTGGGCAGCAGCATCCTCTGGTGCTCAGGCAGTTTTGGAGGAAGCCAAAACTGGATGTGGAAGGGATGTTTTTGAAGACTGTCTTGTGTCCATGGGGGGAAGTCATCCTTGAGGAGCTGAGTTGCTCTATGCCATCCAGCCTGGCTTAATGAAATGGTTCTCCTGATAAAAGCCTTCACAGCAACCCTGCTGAAGCTGACAAGTTTCAGTGTTCGGCCAAATGCAGAATGGATCACACACACCTGGAAAGCACTGAGCAGCCTGCTGGGACCAATCACCTTTCCTGCTGAATCCCAGCACTTCTGACATCCTCTGGTTGTGTTCCTCAGGGCTGCACATGCCACCTTGCTTGCTGAACCCTGTAGGGTTTCATCAAACCTCACAGCACTACCCCACAACTCTTCTGACCATGGTGGCTCCCAAAAGTGGAACTGGCCGAGTGGTGCCCTACCTGTCCCAAAGCACACACCAACAGCTCCTGACACCACTGGAAACCTGACTGACACTGACACACCCACAGAGAAGTGGCAGGTGACCAGAAAACAGACATAACCACACCAACCATCAGCAGACAGAGCTGAGGTGGTTCTTCCCACCCCACACCACCTTCTGACCACACAGAGCAAAGGCCACAGAGCTTCTCCCAGCACTGAGGCTTTAGGCTCCTGTCCATCTCAATAACATCTGAGTCCTTCCTGTGTGAGATCAACAGCAGACCTGACAGCACTTAATCCACCCCACCCCTGCAAGGAAGAGATGGAGCTGAACTTGCTTGACCTCTTGCCACGAGGATGCTCAGAGGGCTGCAGCAGCTCTGCCATGAGGACAGGCTGAAAGAGTTGGGGCTGGAGAAAAGAGAGAGTTCAGTCTGGAGCAGAGGAGGCTCCCAGGTGACCTTCTTGTGGCCTTCCAGGATCTGAAGGGGGGCTACAAAAAAGCTGGGGAGGGACTTTTTTAGGCTGTCAGGGAGTGCCAGGACTGGGGGGGAATGGAGCAAAGCTGGAGGTGGGGAGATTCAGAGTGGCCATAAGGAGGAAGTTGTTGAGCATGAGAGTGGTGAGAGGCTGGAATGGGTTGCCCAGGGAGGTGGTTGAGGCCCCATCCCTGAGGCCAGGCTGGATGAGGCTGTGGACAGGCTGATCTAGGGTAGGGTGTCCCTGCCCATGACAGGGGGGTTGGAATTAGATGATCCTTGTGGTCCCTTCCAACCCTGACTGATTCTATGACTCCTGCTGCAGGATCCTTCAGCAGACCTGGCACAATCAGTAGCAACATCCACGTTTGCTCTTGTTGAGGCCTTTCTATGAGCCCTCTTTGGGCTTCTCATCTCTTCTCTGATCTGTCCCTTCTCCTGTTTAACCAAGAGGCAGTTTTCACCAATCTCAACAGATCCCACGTTAGACTGAAGCTGCTTTTCCTCACTCTTCAGAGCTGAGCCTCTGAAGTCTTGCTCGAGGTCAGGGGCAGGCGAGATGTTTCCAAATGGAGCAGAACTGCTGGGCCTGAGCACTGCTGTTTCTCCAGAAGCACTTCTTAAGTTCAAAGCCACCCTCGTGGCATAGGCTGTGGGTGAATATTCCATTTTGTCACAAGTTTTGAGGTTTTTAAAACGTCTTTTTTGTTGCACACTGGAAAACAAACAAAACCCTTCCCATGTTTCCGCAAAGCAGAATGCTGTCAAAACATTTTTCTTGGATAAGGTCAGGTTTGCTCTCCTTCCTTCTCTGCACAGAAATGACTGATGCCTGAACCCCCCCCCCCCCCCCCCACTCTGAACACGTCACTGAAGCAGAAGATCTCAGCTCTGAGAAAACAGCAAAGGTCAGAGAAATTCAAGAGCATCAAAACATCCTCTCGATCCTCCGTACGCACTCGCCCAGCGGGAGCCCGCGCCGCTGGCAGGCCAGATGCCGAACACGTTAGCAACAGAGGGGCAAGCCCAAGGCCTAGCTGAGAAGAGACTTTCTCTCAATTGCTAAGCCACCACAGCAGGGAGTATTTTAGGGAAGTGCCTTCCCTCCCACACCACCTCCTCCCTAAGGCTACACAGGTTAAGATGCTCTGTCAGGTTAATTACGGCTCAGGATTGTGACAGATCAAAGTTCGCTTCTTAAGTTCCTGCTGTTGGACCACAGGTATCTGGGGCTGCTTTTACACAGCACAGCCCCAGCAGGAAGGCTCATGCAGGAGCAGTGTGATCCCTGCTTGCTGGCATTTGCCACACCACGTGCTCAAGAGCAGGTTCATCAGAATCATAGGAACATAGGATGTTAGGGGTTGGAAGGGACCCAAGGAGATCATCGAGTCCAACCTCCCTGCCAGAGCAGGACAATCCTATCTAACACAGATCACAGAGCAACACATCCAGACAGGCCTTGAAAGGCTCGAGAGAAGGAGACTCCATGACTTCCCTGGGGACCCTGTTCCAGTGCTCTGGGACCCTTATAGTAAAGAAGTTCCCCCTTGTGTTAAGGTGGAACCTCTTTTGCTGCAACTTACACCCATTGCTCCTTGTCCTGTCCTAGGGAGCAGTGAGCAGAGCCTGTCCCCTCCCTCCTGGCAGCCCTCAGATACTTACAAACATTTATCAAATCCCCTCTAAGTCTTCTTTTCCCCAGACTACAAAGCCCCAGGTCCCTCAGTCTCTCCTCATCAGCCATGCCCTCCTGTTCCCTCATCATCTTCGTAGCCCTCTGCTGGACCCTCTCCAGCAGATCTCTGTCCCTCTTAAACTGGGGAGCCCAAAACTGAACACAGTATTCAAGATGATGTCTCACCAGGGCAGAACAGAAGGGGAGGAGAAGGAAGCAAAGGATTCCTCTCTGGCCCTGCTGCTGCTTCTTGAGTAACAGGAGCAGGCCACTAGAAAAGTCCTGTTCTCAGTTGTGTCACAGGTACCAAAGAGCACTGACCTGAGGTTTATGCACTTTGAGCTGGGTCTAGGCAGTGTTGTTACATAGGGCTGATGACCATCAACGAGCTAATAATCTTTTATCTGAGTAACACCTTGTACCAGTTACAGCAAAGTGCCTCACAGAGGTCAGCCTTAGCCTGTGGAACAACTCCTGGGACCCTGAGAAGAGTTCTGAACCTTCTCCTTTTATAGACAAAACTCCACCAGTAGGATATGTGAAAATGCAGCAAGGGATTCAAGGGATGCCAAGTCTACAACTGGAAATCCATTGCAATATTCTGCTGTGTTAATGCATTGCTGCTATGAGGACATCTGCTTACAACCAGATCATAGCATGGTACCAACATCTGTCCCTTCAGGGCTGAGATACTTGACACAGTAACTGTGTGCGTAGGAAAAGGAGAAGGGAGAGACACTGCCAGGCTTCAGTTAGATTTTAAACAGCCAGTAACTGAGAAAGTGCCACATCAAAGTCATAAACTGCTTTCAATCTCTGCTTTGCTTTTCATCTTTCTACTTGGAAAAGGGAGTTTCCTTTCCAGTTAGCTTGGAAATGAAGAGACTGGGAAGGTTCAGGTATATCCCAGCTGCATTCCACACACTAATGTAACTGTAAATGCAACAGGGAGCAGGAAGCTTTTATTTCTCCCAGATGGCATTGTTTAAATTAAAGCTGCATCCTGCTTACTACTAGAAACCTGTGCAAGGCACAGAGGTCAGATGAGGATCTGAACATCACTCTGCAGCTGCGTTCCACTGCTCTGTTCAGATCCATCTCTAGTGATTAGGTTTGATCACCTTTGCCCCATCCCTAGCTGCCATTTCTGGGGTACTGTTCCTGGCACTGTCCCTATAACTTCATTAGTTATTTCAAGCTTCACAGTGAGCAGGGACAAGCTGGGGACAGCAGTAACTCTTCTGCAAGAGGTTAATAATTTCTTCTGAGTGTTAGGGGTCCCGAATGCTCACAGGAGGAAACTCATTCTCGTCATCAAGACACACTGGTCCAGTGGCAAACTCGTGCTCTGGGATCACCTCTCCTCGCAGGGCACCGCCGTCCTCTGAATAACCTGCCCAAGGGAAAACACAAATGGTTGTGGATGAATGGGTGGAAGGAGGCTGGATGCAAACAGTGCACACACTGCTGATCACTTCCTCAGCACGGAGCTGCTTTCCCTGGCTTTATGGCAGAGCTCCAGGGGACTACAGAAGAGGAAGGGATCTCTGTGGACACCTGAACTGCACAGGCCAGCAGGGACTGCATGGCTAGCTCCCGTGGCAGAAGGCTTCATCCTCCCACCAAGAATGCAAGCACCAATTTGGGATTAAGATCCTTACTTGGATGTGGAGCTTTAGACTCAGGAAGAGAACATGATAGTCACCAGTCTCCTGCAGAATGCAGTGCTGGCTTTGGCAGGGTCAGGTGTAACAGGTTTGGGAGGCTCTGCAGGGATCTTGCCACAAAACCAGCAGGATCTGACTTCTACACCTGTGGTTTCAACTTCTGGAAACCAGCCTGGAGCAACTTCTGCCTTACAGACTCTGAAGCTCAGATGCAGCTGCCAGCAGGCCTGTTTGTGGCAGGGCTTTGCACGAGCAGGGGCAGCATTGGCAAGAGGTCCCAGGAAGCAGAGGAGAAAATGCCTGGCCTAGTTTTGGGGAGTCCTGCATTGCACAAGTGCTGTTTCTGGTTTGACTTTTGGAAATGGGGAGGCTTTCCACTTTGCCCCAGGTGGCTTTCTGATCTCTCTCTGAGGGAGGGCAGAGGTGGTGCTTACCTGGCATGGTTGAAGCTGAAGGCACTGTACTTTGTCTGGCTACAGTTGCTGCATAAGATTGAGGTAATGGAGGCTGAAGGTTGTTTTCTTTGTTCTCCTCCATCTTTCCTGAGCCAAGCAAACTGCACAGGAGCAAAAGAGAGGAGAAGAGTTAGTTCTGATCCCCACTGCTCCTCCCCCAGCACTGGCTGAAACAAGCACATGCATCCACGTCTCCTTGAAGCGCATCACCGTGTCCAGGCACTGCCTGCAGCCCTAACAGCACTGCAGAGAGGGGCATTGTGCTCCACCAGTAAAGCATGGGGGGAAGCAGAAGATAGGGAAAGGACTACTTCAGCTAAAGGACAATGCTGGCATGAGAATAGAAGGGACCAGACTGACCACAAAAGCTTTAGGTTACAAAGGCAAACAGTGTTTCTAATCACAGAGGGGGCTCCAAAGGGCTCCCAACAGGAGCGGACTAGATGGGAAAAGCAGCCCTGGCTAGTTTAGGATGGAGTTTGAGCAGAGATAGAGTATGATGTAACATAACTCATGACCCAAGGGCCCTTTTCAGTCCTCTGCTGCTCAGAGGAGCCCACATAGAAAGCAGGAGGGCTGCTCGGGGCCGGGCGTCAGCGGTGTCTGAAGGCGGCGGGGCGGCCGGAGCACGCTGGACAGCGCAGCTTTGAAGTGCTTTTTGTTTTGTGGCTTTTCCAAAAACTGCTGGCATTTTCCTGGCCGTCAGCCACCTCCCAGCTCACAGCACATGTTACATCACACCCCACCCCAAAGGCTTCACAACTGGAGCCAAGCAGCCCAGAAGCGTGCGTGGGGGTTATGCGTTGAATCCAATTTGCATACAAACTTGACCAGCAGCAGGCAGGCTCGGCTCTGGCCCCAGGTGCCTGCAGGCTTGCATTCTCTGTGGGGTTTTGTTTAGGCTAGCTCCCTGCCACTCCACACCAGCCTAGCCCCGAAGTCAGCTTTCTAGCACCCGCTCATGCCCGGAGAAGCTGCTTTGCTCTCCCTGCCGTGGCAGCGGTCAGCGTTCCACTGCTGGAGGCACCTCCTAAGGCACAGCCTGTCCTCCCCTGCTGTCTAAGGTGAGCTGTCCCACAACTGCCTTCACCTCAGAGATTTATATAGTGGCTTTCCAGTATCTGAAGGGAGCCTACAGGAAGGCTGGGGAGGGACTATTGACAAGGTCTGGTAATGTCAGGACGAGGGGGAATGGGTTTGAACTGGCAGAGGGGAGATTTAGACTGGATGTTAGGAGGAAGTTCTTTACAGTGAGGGTGGTGAGACACTGGCACAGGTTGCCCAGGGAGGTTGTGGCTGCTCCCTGCCTGGAGGTGTTTAAGGCCAGGCTGGATGAGGCCTTGAGCGACCTGCTCTAGTGGGAGGTGTCCCTGCCTATGGCAGGGGGTTGGAGCTGGATGATGCTTGAGGTCCCTTCCAACCTAAACCATTCTATGGTTCTACGATTTCTCTGATGTCCTCTGCAAGAAGCTCCATGTCCCTGCCTGCTGACGTGGTTTCCACCCACATCTCTTAGATCAGGCAGCTAAAATCACAAAGTCAGTTCTAATGTTCCTGCTCCTACATTTAGTGCTTTCAGGTGACATTTCCCTTAGTTTGCAAAGAGATCAACCTGTGTGTCAGATGTGTCTGGAGCTATAATTACCTGTGTTTCTTAATTAAGACACACTCCCCTCCATCTTGTGGGTCCAAGTTATAGATGTAGAGATGTCCATCTGATGTAGTCACCAGCAGTCGAGGCAGCTTCTGAATCCTAACGAGAAAAGCATGAGGAGTCCCAACACATCTGCACCCACACACAGCTACAGCACACAGCATGCTGCATGCTCCAAGGGCACAAGATAAGCAGCCACTCTGGTGGTGTTCTGCAGAGATAGTGCTGCCTGCCCACAGGCTGTTGTGGCAGATGGGACAGAGGTGTCAGTACGCACGTGGAGAGGGCACAGATGTTCCTTTGTCCGGAGATGTTCAGGCGGACAGTGGCAAAGGCTCGATCCTGGTTCATCATGCCTGACACCTGAGCTGGGAGGTAGTTGGTAGCAGCCTGGAACATCTTCCCCATGTAACCACTCCAGGTTGGAGGCTCCTCTGGCCGGCTGAGAGGGTCACAAAGCAGCATCAGTGGGGCTATCACAGTCAGCGTGACAACACGTATCAGGAGCAGACAAAACGACCCTGATTTTGGAGGCACAAAGGCTTTGCAGGACCTGCAAGCATTGTGCACCAGCCTAGCTGGACATGCAGGAAGGAGATGGGTGACAGTGGCAGCTAAATAAACCCAGAGCAGGCAGGGAGTGAAGCTGACAGCAGGGAAGAAGCTGACAGCAGGGATGTAGTGTGCAGCTCTTTCAAGGAGTGAGTCTCTCAGGACACAAAAGTCGAAGAGTTTGCAGCTGGTATTGCCCGTGGAGAGTATGTGGTGAGGAAATGGGAGGCCAGTGTGTAAAGGCAGAGACAGCCCCGGGGCAGGCAGGTTAGCCCAGGCCAAGCCCTCACCTGTCAGTGAGATGCTCCAGTTTAAAGACGTGCACAGTCTCGGTGTTGCTGGAAGCACAGAGGAACTGGGAATCCATGCTGAACACCAGGGAGCTGATGTTCACATACCTGGGTCCAAGCAAAGACAGGACAGGTCACTTTGTGGCACAGCACTCAGGGCACTGCTTGGATTTGCTCACAGAGAAGAGGATGGGGAGGAAGGAAACCCACACATGGCAAGGAGCACCCTGCCTGGCTGCTGCAGAGCCTGTGGGCTGATTGAGAAGCACTTCCCTACTCCCTTTGCTCAGTAGTGGTAGCCTCGAGCAAGTGACAAACAGCCAAAGAGGTGGAAATGTCCTTGCTCACAGAGCAGCCTGTGGAGTGAACACTTGTGCTAGCCTTGCTACAGCAGCTAAAGCTTCTGGTATTGCATGTGGCAGGGAGGATACAGAATCATAGAATCAACCAGGTTGGAAGAGACCTTCAAGATCATCCAGTCCAGCCTATCACCCAGCCCTGGCCAATCAACTAGACCAAGGCACTAAGTGCCTCATCCAGGTTCCATGTGGCAGCTTTGCTTTCCAGCAGCCAGCCCCGGGCCTTTCTCACAGCCTGGCTCAGTGCTATTTATACCTTGCTCTGTGACCACCTATCCAAAGTGCTGGATAGTGGGATACACATGGCACCTCCTCCTGTGGAGGTTCAGCAGGGGCAGAGTGCCTCAGTCACAGCAGCACCTCTGTACTTGCAGAGATGGGTGCAAAACGACAGGCAGGCCAGGGCTGGGGAAGAAGGACAAGTCAGGAATGGAGCTTCTGTAGAGCTGAGGGAGCTTACAGAAGGCTGCAACAACCCACTGAGACCTGAGCTCTGCACAAATAACTTAGTTCCTTGCAAGCACCTCCTCTGAGAGGGCAAGAGTTGGGTTGATAACTTTGGAGACTTCATTATTTCAAGAAAGAAAGAGGAGAAGACAGAGTGAATGGGCTCAGTCTAGCCCTGTTCTCTGCTCTGTGACACACTGCATTGAATCAGTGAACTTGCTGGAGGCAGCTGGGCACAGCGTGGCTCGCCTGGCACAATGACATTTCTATCTGATACGTTCACTCTTGTTTTCTTTCTGCTAAAGATGCCAAAGTCACCAGGATCTGACGTTGCCCCTGTCCCTCTGTTGACATTGGTGCTCTGGGAAGCCCTCTGTGTGCTTGTCACCCACAGAAGAGGGGACTGACCTTTTCATCCCTCGCCGGAACTCATAGAGCTTTTGCCCCCCAGGGATGGAAAAGACACGGATGACTGTGCCCTGCAAAACATGCAAATGGAAAGATCATGCAGGATCAGGAGCAGGACAGAGAGCCCTTCTCTGACACACCCAGGAAACTCTGGACATGAAAAGGCCCCTCCTGTTTGCCAGCCAGGGTCAATCTGAACACGATACACTGGCTTCTTGCGAGTCAGAGTCCTTTCAGTGCCTCTCCTCTGCTGGCTGTGATTAGGAACGCCCAGCTCAGAGGTCCCACTCTCCACGCTCCAGACAGCTGATGCTCCCCAGCCAGCCATGGGCAGAGGACTCAGGCAGCAGGGAGGGTGCTCACTCACTTTTTCAGAAGCACTTGCCAGCTTGGAGCCAGTGGAGTTGAAGGTGAGGGCAGCCAGAGGTCCATCGTGGGCAGGAATGGTGCAGGCTGTTTTCTGCAGGGCAGAAGATGAGATGAGTTCAGGGACAGGTTGTTCCCTGGGCTGTGTAAGGGCAGGGCATTGCCTGGCTCACACCCTATCCAGGCCTGCTGATAGGGGTTCATGGGATCCTATCACACTTATGGTATCTCTTCAACACCCTCAGCACTCATTATCTTTGCCCTACCTTCAGCTCACTCCACACCTACTATGGCCACTGTGATTACAAAAGACTCATTTCAGGGGCAGAGGTCCTCATCTCCCCATGCCTCCAGGTTGTGGCATCACAGGTGTGCCCTCTCTGAAGCCTCTGCCTCTCTGTGCAGAGACAGAGCTGGCAGCCCTGCCATCCCCTGGCCTGTGCCACAAATCCTGCTGCAGCGACAGCGCCCTGGTGCCTGCAGGCAGCCCAGGCCCTCGCTGCTACCTCTGACAGCAGCAGCGAGTTTTCCCCTTGCGCTCTGCTCCTCCCCTGCTGCAGATCCTCAGCTCCCGCTGCACGTACAGAGCCACAGCCTTATGTAACCCAAAGCCCTGGCATAAACAGCAGATAATCATCACCCTGCTCCCAGCCAGGGACAGATTTCCTGAGGGGACTTTGGACACCTCGCCCTCTCTGTGACTTTGGGTCCAGCATCCCTTCCAGCCCCGCAGCGTGGCAAAGCTGCTGCTCCAAGTCCTGTGCTGTGTCTGCAGCACCTCCAAGGCTCCCTGAGCCACCTTGGTCACACCACTCCCATGGGATACAGTTCCTATAGGAACCTCCTACAGAAATTGCCTACAGGCACTCTATGTCAGTGTGGCAGCAGCCCTGGGGCTCTGGGGTAATGGCTCACGTTTCCCTGAGCATCCCCTACTGGCAGATGGATTTCCTGCTCTCCACGAGGCTGCTTCGTGTGGCATCCAAACAAGGGGGATGGGGCTCGTGCCTCCCCAGGCAATTCTCCTGCAGTCTAGTTTGGTGGAGTGCATTTTTTCATCCTTCCCAACGGCCCCGCTGGCTTTGCTGTGGCTCTGTTTGTTTGCAGTCTCCAATGGGGCGAGCTGGGAGCTTACCAAAGTGTTTCCGTCGTAAAGCGAGATCTCTCCGCTGCTGGCGCTGCCGGGGTAAGCCAAGTAGGAGTTGGCGTGGTTGATGGAGAGAGCACACAGGCCTGGCAAGGAGAGCAGGACACAGCTGAGGTTGTTTGTTGGTGGAGGACTGAAAGCAGAAACGTGGCCGTGCACACGGCAGGGGGTTCAGGCTCTGTCTCGTTCTGGGGCAGTCTGGCACTGGGTGCAGGCTGGAGGGGAGCTGGCGATGGCTCGGCCGTGGGGACACCTGCTGGTACGGGACAGTACGGCTCCCGGCCGCCCCAAACGGCCCGGGTCCTGCTCCTAGGCATGCTCTTGGCTCCTCTGCCCAAATCATCTTCTTTGAGAAGGCAAGAAGTGCACGAAACACAGCAAGGCCTATCTCGGTGTCAGGGCTAAGACTGACACAGGCACAGCTGGGCACCCCCAGATGTGTGCAGGGTGCAGGTGCTGGGTTAGAAGCTGAGATGAGCAGCACAGCCCAGACACGGCCCTGGTGTGAAGGCTGGCATGTGAAGGCTGGCACAGCAAGGCAGTGGCTGTGGGGCACCATTTCCTCCTGCTCTGAACAGAAAAGGGAAGCAGAGAATGACAAAGCAAATGCCACCGTTCTGGCTGACAGGGAACTTCAACCTAGCTGAATTTTAACCACAGGGAGAATTCTTCCCCATAAAAGCCATCTGGTTTTATGCTAACGTGAGCACAAAGGTTCCCGAGCAGCCCTTTCAAAGCGAGCAGGAACTCCAGGATGAGACAGGGATGGATGGATGGATGTGCGTGTGGGGACGCTCATCCGCCCGTCCCCCAGGTGACCTCGGAAAAGAGCATCTCTTCCTGCCACTCAATTCTGCTGCTGGCTGAGGACCCATCCCGGTGAATCCTGTCACATACAGAACAGGCTCTCACTCACTCACTCACTTCCTGCACCACGGCTGCGTGCTCACAGCCCTCCTAAATCTGACTTAAGGCTACAGCACGACCTGAGCTTCCTGGCCCCATCACGTCCCACGTGCGGAAGAAGCCATGAGCATAAAGGCAGCTGGGGATGCCGGCAGGACCCTTTGACAGAGGACATCTGCCTGCGTGCCCAGGGACACTCAGAGCGCACACTCAGGGACACTCATAGCACACACTCAGAGGTAAGCTCACAGCGCACACGCACAGAGAGGCAGAGTGTACACTCAGGGACACAGCACACAGACACACAGCACACACAGAGGGACAGAGTGTACACTCAGGGACACAGCACACAGACACACAGCACACACAGAGGGACAGAGTGTACACTCAGGGACACAGCACACAGGGACACAGCACACACACACACAGAGGGGCAGAGTGTACACTCAGGGACACAGCACACAGGGCCACTCACAGTGCATACACACAGAGGGACAGTGTACACTCAGGGACACAGCACACACTCAGAGACACTCACAGTGCATACACACAGAGGGACAGCATACTCTCAGGGACACTCACAGTGCACACACACAGAGGGACAGCATACTCTCAGGGACACTCACAGTGCACACACACAGAGGGACAGCATACACTCGGACACAGCACACACTCAGGGACACTCACAGTGCACACACACAGAGGGACAGTGTACACTTGGACACAGCACACACTCAGGGACACTCAGTGCACACACACAGAGGGACAGCATACACTCGGACACAGCACACACTCAGGGACAGAGTGCACACATGCACAGGTACGCTCACAGCGTGCACACAGAAGGACACTCAGAGTGCACACAGAGGGACAGAGCATACACTCGGGGACACAGTGCACACACACAGACACAGAGACACTCAGTGCGGACGCACAGACACAGGTACGTTCACAGCACACACACACACAGAGACAGCACACACAGAGCGACACTCAGAGTGCACACACGCACAAGGACACAGCAGACACGGTCTGACACAGCACACACAGAGGGACACAGCACACAGGGACACTCAGAGCGCACACACACACACACAGGGACACTCAGAGCACGCGTGCGCACAGGGACACAGAGGGACACTCCCAGCGCACACACACACACGCAGGGAGACACTCCCAGCGCGCACACAGGGACACTCGGAGCGCGCACACGCAGGGACACTCGGAGCGCGAGCGCGCACACGCAGGGAGACACTCATAGCGCGCACACGCAGGGACACACTCATAGCGCACACAGAGGGACAATCACAGCGCACACACACACAGGGCGACACAGCACACACAGGGACGCGCGCAGTGCACACGGGGCCACT
>WAAF01011576.1:74834-101949 GCA_013400475.1 Tricholaema leucomelas
CACTCAGAGCGCACACACAGAGGGGCACTCAGAGCGCACACACAGAGGGAGACACTCACAGCACACGCACAGGGAGACACTCACAGCACACACACAGGGATGCTCAGCACACACGCGTGGTGTGCAGCCCACTGGGCAGGACACACTGCTGGCCCTGGCCAGCAGCAGGGAAGGATCAGATGAAGCTCTTCTTTTAGGTCATTGTTTATAACTAAACAAAGAGAGCACAGCGGAGGCAGGAGCTGCAGGAGCAGCCAGGGGCTCCAGGATTCCACTCCCTATCAATCAGAGGCATTTACACCATGCCAGGGCCAGCAGGTACCAGGTGAAGCTGCAGCAAGTGTGAGCAACTAAAAGGCACCCAAGGAGGGAGGGCTGGGAGGAAGGCAAGGACAGCCCAGGGACTCTGCTCGTGCTGAGCACCTCGTCTTTTCAAGATGGTCTTGCCCTGGCCCAGGCAGCATGGTAGGGGAGCCGTTTCTGTAAGCAGAGGATGCAGAGAAGGCTGGAACTAAACAAAGCGAGCTCTGAGCGGCTGGTGTGAGTCAGCTGCTCCCTCTGCTCTGCGCCTGGCTGGGAGAGGCGGCTGGGAAACCAGGCCAGGGGAAAACACAGCTGTGAGTGTACTGGGCTGACCTCAGGGACACTGAGAGCAAGGGATCACAAGAGACACGGGCAGCCTTTGAAGATGCTCCTCTGCTCTCAGCAGCCCCACAGCCCTGATGAGAGCCCAAGGTTAGCACAGGCAATGGCAGGCTCAGGAGGGAAGAGAGAAGATACTGCTACTCAGGATGGGAATGTCACATCACAGGTGGCTTTCTTAAGCAGTATGGAAAAGTGCTACTGTGTCTGAGCAGTCTGGCCTTGCCCCCAGGCCAGCTGGTCCAGGCACATCCGGGGCTTGGGGAGAGCCACATAAGGTGGTTTCTGCAGCTGCAGTCATCCCCAAGATGTGCCCTTGTGCCACACAAGTCACCACAAGCACTGTGACCTCCTCAGTGCCAATCCTGCCCCTGCCACAAGCCATACGACAAACACACTTCAGCACACTTGAGAAACAGCAACCTTGCCCACCAAGGGCATTTTCCTGCCCTGCATAGAGGAGGCTGAATTAGGAGCCAGGCTCTGGCCAGGAATAGCCAGAGATATCACTGTGACTGGCTGGTGGCTCTCTAGCAAACCCTGGTCCTCACTGTGCTGGCATTACTTTGCCTGGGCTACACATTCTGAGGGTGGTGGCACGCTTGCCATGTGCTCCTGCACCCCCCCCAGCACAGATCCTTGCTCCAAAAAGGGTTGTCCAGAGAGTGGTGAGGCTGGACTGCCTCTCAGCCTTCTGGACACACCATCCTCAGGGCCAAGCTTGGGATCAAAGCAGATGGTGCAAGGACAAAAGAGGCACGCATGGCACAGCACTTGTCACTCCCCTCATTTCAGTGACAGCTGCTGCAGTAAAAGGGCTTAAAAAAATTAAGCCTGTATGAAGTCCTGTGATCCCCAGCAGCCTGCTCGTGAGCTACTGAGCTCTGATTGCTGCTGCTCTTAAACCATGACCTGATCACTCGGCCCCCAGCGCAGAACAGCTTCGGTCCTGGCTACCCCTGGCCCTTCCTGCCGCCGCTGGGCTCGCTTGGCAAGGTTTTAAACTTTAATTATATTTGCAGTATTTAGTGTGTTTAATCCACATGGAGAGGCCATCTGTTGAGACCTGAAGTAGGTCAGGGGAGCCACCAGAAGAGCATCCCTTGAAAGCCTTACAAGCCATGCGTGAGCACAGCAGCAGCAACCACCCGTGAAGCGATGCCGCAGCCCAGCCCGGGTATCGGAGCAGGGCATGGCAGCGCTGCCGCAGGCACCTGGCCAAGCCTCCCTCTCAGTGCCTATAAATAGCTGCTCTGCCACGAGCAGGAAAGCCAGATTCACCCTGGGCTGCACAGCCAGGATCTGCTCTGCAGCCACCTGCCTTGCCCCTGGGCTTTGCAGCCTACATGGAATAGTATCAGGTGGCAGCTCGGGCTCCTGGGAACTCCCTGGCAGGGAATTAGTGCTGTGCCTGGTTGCTTTCTGTCCTGGGTGAGCTTCACAGGGATGATCACTTTGGGAGCTGCCCACAAGCTCTGCAGAGGGAGCCAGACAGACTGGGTCGATGGGCAGAGGTCAGTGGTATGAGGTTTAACAGGGTCAAATGCTGGCTCCTGCGTTTGGATCACAACAGCCCCAGGAACACACCAAGCTTGGGGCACAGTGGCTGGAAATCTGCCTGGTGGAAAAGGACCTGGGGGTGCTGGTCAACAGCTGGCTGAAGATGAGCCAGAATGTGCCCAAGTGCATCTAGCCTGTGTCAGCAATAGTGTGGCCAGCAGGACCAGGACAAGGACTGTCCCCCTGTACTGGGCACTGGTGAGGCTGCACCTCAAACCCTGCAGTCAGTTTTGGGCTTCTCTCTACAAGAAGGACATTCAGGTGCTGCAGCACGTCCAGAGAAGAGCAATGAAGATGGAGACTCCACCACCTCTCTGGGCAACCTATTCCAGTGCTCTGCCACCCTCAAGTAAAGAAGTTTAGATGGAACATCCTATGTTCAAGTTTATGCCCATTACCTCTTATCTGTCACTGGGGACCAGTGGGAAGAGTTTGGCTGAGTTAGGACACACAAACCACAGGCTGGGTTAAATTCTATCATGAGCCTTAAGGCTCTACAGAGCTCCTGCAGAGCTGATATCTCTCCCTGTTGCAGAGTTTTTCTGTACTTACCTGTTGTATTTGGAGGGGTGTCCAGAATAGTCTTCAAAAGCTTCATGTCCTTAATGTTGTGGATGTAAATGGACTCCTCCAGACATACAACCAGCCTCTGTAAGGACACAAGGGACATGCACAGAACCTCACCAGCATGGGCATGGTGCCTCTGTCTGTTGCTCCCACAGCTCAGACACCCAAATCTTCAGTCAGAAGAACCCAAGAGGAATTTCTCACACACCAAAATGTAACACAAATGTGACCTCTTCTGCTTCTCCATCCCCCCTCACTGGACAACTTTTGGGTTTTGTGTAACTCTGCTTTTGAGAGCTGCCTGCGCCTGCTCTTGCTTGAGAAAACAGCTCCAACATCATGACTTCTCTGTTCATCTTGAGAGCTGCTCTTCCACATCTGGAACCCCAGGAACAGGAGGACACTGCAGGGTTTTACCCTGCCATGAGGCCTTGCTTGCAGCTCCCCCCACCTTGACTCTTCTTCACAGTTCTTTCCATAGCAATTACTTTTTGATCACAAAGACCTGGCTGCCAATCCTGCCTGCCAGTATGCCCACAGATGGGACTTCGTGCCTCACATCTTGACTTTTTCCTGACTTGGAAGTGATTATTTAGGTGATGCTCCCCCCACTGCTGCTAAACCTAAGCCATCTGTTCAGCAAGCCAAAGTTTCTCTTCCCATTGGCCATCAGCAGCAAGACTCTGCTCTGTGTGCCCTGCAGAGCTGCGTAAAACTGGGCTGGGAAGCAATTGTTCAGTCACATTTACACCACTTTGGTAGATGGGTTGGGTCTTTCCAATTTCATGTGCTTGCACCTCTTCTACTGAACTTGTCAGGAACATCCACCCACCCACCCAGCCAAGACAGGAGCTGCTGAGCAATGGGTAGAAAAGGCAGAAAGGAAAAAGGAAGCTCAGCGCTGCAACCTTAGCACAGGGCCACCATTTCTGTGACCACTCAGCTTCATGTCCCAGCTTGGTCCAGATCTCTGTGTCTCACCACAGAGACATGTTTGTATTGGGGAGAGACCAGGCTTTGGATCTTCTGAAGGGTTGTGCTTTCTAAGTCCAGCAAGTGCATGACTTCCACTTGGCACTAAGGTAGATGGAGCCCTGCGCTTGCTGGACTTAGAAAACCCATCCAGAGGTGCTGAAAACCTCCCAGTAAAAATCTAAGGCCAGCCTCCATCCAGGCTCCTGAAGTTGGAGCACCCAAATCCATGTACAGGAAACCTCCACCTCTTTAGAATTGAGGCCACTTATTTAGTATCTAAATGTGGAGCTTAGTCACTAACTTCAAACACCCACATTAGAAAATCTTTGCCCTGCTCCACCATCGCTCTCGGATCAAACTCTTTCCCACTTCTATTCCTGCTAACCACAGCATCTGGGGCTGTTGTCAGAGCCATTCTGCATTTCCAGGAAGACTTTGCCTTTTCTGCACCAACAACCATCAATTGCAGAGACCATCACTGTAATATTTATACAGCTGATTTTGGCAAAGCCACCACGTGGCTTTCCCAGAACTGCAGCTATTGATGTACAGGTGAAGGAAGGTTTCCAGATGATGGCAAAGCAGCAACAAGAGATGTTGGCACCAGCAGAGGTAAAATCCAGCCAAGTGATGGGAGTTGGAGATGAACAGGCAAAGGAGGCCTGAACAAGCTCCCCACGGGTTGGGACAAGGCTGGTTCTCTGCCTCCTGCCCTCCACACAGCTCTGTAGCCCATGCTAGTGGCAGTGTAAATCCTGCTGGGATGAGGAATGGGTTTTATCAGAGAATGGCTTAGGTTGGAGGGGACCTCAGAGATCATTTACTGCAACCTCCCTGCCGTGGGCAGGGTTGCCTCTCAACTAGACTTGGATGCTCAAGGCCTCATCCAACCTGGCCTGAAACACCCCCAGATAGGAGGCATCCACAATTTCCTCGGGCAACCTGCTCCAGTCCCACCACCCTCATACTGAAGAACTTCTTCCTAAGCTCCAGTCTAACCTTGCTGTCTCTCAGCTTCAAACCATTCCCCCTTGTTCTATCTCTAGACATCCTTATGAAAAGTCCCTCTGCAGCCTTTCTGTAGGATCCCTTCAGCTATTGAGGATCCCTCCAGGTACTGGAAAGCAGCTCTAAGGTCTCCCTGGAGTCTTCTCTAGGCTGAGAAGCTCCACCACCCTCAGCCTGTCCTCACAGCAGAGGTTCTCCAGCCCTTAGATCATCTTTGTGGCCCTCCTCTGGACTCACTCCAACAGTTCTATGTCCTCCTTACATTGGGGACACCAGACCTGGACTCACTGTGCTCACAGACTGAGCCTCAGAGGAGGACCTAGTGCTGCAATTGCTGCACTGCATCTTCTACACAATGTTACTGCTCCCCAGTGCTTTCCTTGAGTACTTCAGAAGGAAGGTGTCAGGTTAGGTAACAGACCCTTCAATGTGCTGGGTACAGACACAGCCAGAGAAACGTTTCAAACCCCTCCAAAGAGCTCAGCAGGGTTTCAGCAGGGAAGGAAGACCCAGGGAGGTTATGGGGGAACCTGAAGACAAATCATCTGCCTGAAAACATTTCAGAGCTATGATTGAGCTTGGAACAAAGAATCCCCATGGATCAACAACAACAAAGGGCCCTGTTTGCACAAGGAGGACTTCTTCAAAGAGATCAAATCAGAACACTCAGCATTTGTTTGATTCCTGCTCCTGTTTTGTTTGCCACGATGGATGTGGCCTTCTGTGGACTTTCAGCCAAGTTTAACTTCCACACAGACAGCCAGGGAAGGAGTTCAGGTGTCACAGCACCTGACTGCCACCAGTTTAAACCCTGAATGAAGACTGAAACAGTGATTCCTCTTCTATCTACCCAAGTATCTGCAGCACCTCTCCAGGTGTGTTCGTATTACAGGCAGAGGATGAGCTCAGCCCAGGAGCTCAACTCAAGCTCACAAAGCAGCCAAGGAACACAGGTGCCAGGCCAGGCATCAACTTCAAGCACTCTCCAGAGCAGCACATGGGGAAAAAGCCTGAATTCATTTTATTCTCACACGACCCCAAGCAGCACTACAGGCTGGGGACAGGGTGGCTGAGAGCAGCCAGGAAGAAAGGGATCTGGGGGTACCGGTAGATGGTAGCTGAACATGAGCCAGCAGTGTGGCCAGGGGAGCCAGTGGCATCCTGGCCTGGCTCAGGAGCAGTGTGGCCAGCAGGACAAGGGAGGTTATTCTGCCCCTGCACTCAGCTTGGTCAGGCCACACCTTGAGTGCTGTGTCCAGTCCTGGGCCCCTCAATTCAAGAGAGATGTTGAAGTGCTGGAAGATGTCCAGAGAAGGGCAACAAAGCTGGTGAGGGGCCTGGAGCACAGCCCTGTGAGGAGAGGCTGAGGGAGCTGGGGGTGTGCAACCTGCAGAAGAGGAGGCTCAGGGCAGACCTCATTGCTGTCTATAACTACCTGAAGGGAAGCTGTAGCCAGGTGGGGTTGGTCTCTTCTGCCAGATAAGCAGCAACAGAACAAGGGGACACAGCCTCAAGTTGTGCCAGGGGAGGTCTAGGCTGGATGTTAGAAGAAGCTGTTGTCAGAGAGAGTGATTGGCATTGGAATGGGCTGCCCAGGGAGGTGGTGGAGTTGCCATCCCTGGAGGTGTTGAAGCAAAGCCTGGCTGAGGCATTTAGTGCCATGGTCTGGTTGCTTGGCCAGGGCTGGGTGCTAGGTTGGACTGGATGAGCTTGGAGGTCTCTTCCAACCTGCTTGATTCTATTATTCCAATCTGCTAAGCAGAACCTCCCAGTTTATTTTTATACACACAAATCTCTCTGCAGTTCAAAAGAAATCCTTATTTTGCTCCATTGTAAGTTTAAGTGGAAAAAAAAAAAACAATTTTGGAGAGATTTAATTGTAGTAGAGGAACTTTTGGTCAAACAGAGCTTTACTGGAAACTCAACCCAGAGTTTCCTTATGGGAGAGCCTTACTGCAGGACTTGCTAACTGAGGAGAGGCTGATTATATACAATTACACAGACTGCTCATTTCTTGATTGTAAAATGTCCTCTGCTCTTTATGGCATACACTTGGAAAATAATTATGGACAAAAAAGATGACTTAAAATCCTCCAAAACAGCTGAGGGCAGCATGAGGCTGTGTAAGTTCAGAGAATAACCCTCTAAAAGCTTTCTTCTAAGTGGCCTGAATGTTTTCCATACCTTCAGAAATAAAATAAGGCTGCTAGCAGTACTTGAGAAGCAGCTCTTTGTCCCATCCACAGAGTTCAGATGACTCCTGGGGTTTGTTACCAACTTGGAAGGGCTCATTTGCAACCAAGATGGTAGAGGTGGGCCTGAAGTCAGGATGTGAAGGAAGATGAAAAGGTGTTTTTTTGGCAGAGCTGCCTGCTGAATAGGCAAGAAGGCAGCCAACAAAAAGCCTTTGTGTAACTGCTACAAAAACAAGGACTCAGCTTCATTTTCCTGAAGTAAACACTTGTGGCAGATGACATCCACAACCACCCTGCTCCTCTGCCAGGGGTCACCAAGCCTGACATGGAGCTGGTAGGAGAGAACAGGTACTGACCCCTCCAGTCCCACTTCACAGTCTTTCTGCAAACCCACCCAGGCTGCTGTTGCTTTGGCAGAGGGAAAGGCACCCCCAGCAAGGCAACAAGAGAGGGCCAGCTCTGGCTAAGCCCTTCCCCAGCCTCTCACCTGACGGTTCAGCCGGATGGACAGAATGTTACTGGAATAGCTGTAGTTGCAGATCTCTGTCCCCTTCTTGAAGTGGTAGACATTCATTTGCTGTGGCTTGGCATGACTGACCACAACCACAAGGCTGCTGGAGAACAGACGCTCTACGATGTAAACATCTGGGATTTCATCTGGGCACAGGAAGGGAAGCAAGGCAGAGGCTTCAGCTTGGCTTATGGCTGCTCTGATTGCAGCAACAAGACTCAACCAGAGGAAACAGAACCAGGTGGTAAGGCTCAGCACTAAGCAACTGAAGAGCTGCTTTTATCAACCACTTCTCAGACCCCACAGAAAGCATTTAAGGCAGAGCACAAAGAGGTTAATGGACCTTCCCCTGAAGGCAGAATTTAAAGCTGTTGTGCCCCTCCAGCTGAAGCTAATCCTTGGGAAGGGGCTCTAAGGAGGAGCTCACCCAACTTGGTCAGGGACTTTCCTGGAGGGAGTGAACATGTATGAGTGAGTATGTAACTGTTTATCCAACATGGTGTCTGGTTTCTCCCAGCCTCCTTAGGGCAGGCTGGCATGTTTAAACCTTCCCTGTCACCAGGGCTGTGGTCTCTAAAGAGCTTTAGTGTGGCTGTGGTGAACAGCAGTGTGGTGTACTTGCTGAGATCGTGTTTGGGATGTTTGTAGAGTCTTCGGTTGTGTTAAGAAGGTACCATTCAAATGGTGCTGGTGGATCTCTAAAGTAATCAGAGACTGACTTCTGGCATGGGTAGCCCTGAGTGGTGCTCAGTGCTTGGGCTGTGCTGCAGGTACAAGGATTGCTCATGTCTCAGCTCATCACCTTGAGTATGTGACCAGCAAGGAGCTGTTTTTCTTTGGCCTGACTCCAGGGGTAATCCAAACTCCTAAATATTTCTGACCTAAGGCTATGGCTTGCTGCTGTATAGCAGCTCAGCTCCTCTGTAAGACAAAGAGGAAAGGAGCCTGGACTTTGTGCCAGATGATGCAGCTGTGTCTGATTCTTGAGGCTCCTTCTACAGCCAGTGGAGAGACACTAGCATATCACAGCTGTGAGGTGTATCTCAGCTGAAACACTTCTGGCAATGGCCTGAACCAGACTGGAGTATGTGCTCCATGAGGCCTGACTTGTTTCAGGCTGTTAAGCACATTGCATGCTGCTCCTTTAAGCACAGCTAATAGCTGAGAGCCTGCTGAGAATGACCTTCTTACATGGAAAACCTGTTAAAAACATCTTGCTTGTAAATACCACATTGGACTAAAAGCTTGCAAGCACTCCAGCATCTGTGCTGGGAGTCTGCAGCCTTCTGTCTATCAGAAGCATGCTCATAGCAAACTACCTTAATGCTGGTTTGCAGGACAAAGTGCTGCTGTCAGACTGAGAGCAGAGAAAAAGAAGCTGGCCTCCAAGCTTGTGGGAGCCCTTAAACCTTTGTTAAAGTGCTGCTGACTGTTCAGAGGCTTCTCCAGGGCTGTAGCTCTCCCTAAAGGTTGCTATGCACAGGGCAATAACCAGAGCTGTTCCTCTCCTGCTATGGGTACAGTAGAAACAGATGCCAGCAGAACCAGCCCCTCAAGGCAGACTGCAGGGCAGTACCACAGGTCAAGTCTGTTGGTCAATATTCCATGGTCAAACAGGAGACTTACTGCTTTCATGGACCTGGTCCAGTTGCTCCACAGAACTTAAGGAGAAAAGCCTGTATCCAGTTGTAGTTCCAATTGCCAGGGAGCTGCAAAGATGAGACAAAAAGCTGTGAAGTTCAGATCTTAAGATTCCTGCAGGCAGGGGAAATGAGTAGCTCTTGGTACAGTGGCCTGTGAAGGGACAATTCAGTTTGTTTCCACTCTCAACCTAGTGAATCCAGGTTTCCATCTCAGGCTACTGAAGCCTACAGAAGTCAAGGTTTCTTGTGGGATGGTAAACTCATCCATTAGTATGGTGTGTGGCTGCTGGAGGAATAAACAGACACACCTGAGAGCCGAGAGGCTGCAGGCAAGACCTTTGGGACACAAAATAAGACTGTTTCCTAGGGCAGGAGCTGACCCATCTACATTGGCACAGTGACTTGGTGTGAGCTGAGGAAGCTTTGCTCCCACTGCTAAAGGCAGCGGGCACAGTCATGCTAAGTACTGGCTCTGATCAGCTCCAGATACAGAAAGCAGCAACACCCAGGTCTTAACAGCTAGCTCAGAATACCAACAGCCAGTGCTTGTGCTGGCTGTGACCAGCAGGTTCAGGCAGCAGCGCAGGGCCACCCATCAAAGCTGCTTTTGTTGAGACGCAGCACATGCAAAGCAGTGCTGAAAAGGAAACGGTTTTCCAGGTGTGAGACCGGTATCTGCGAGGCTTATCTTGTTCCCCGTCAGCTGGGATGATCTTGGCTCCCACAGAGCCAGACACTCTGTGGTTCACTGCTTCAGGATGTTTGTTTTCCCTCTTGGAAACGGTTCGCAAATGATTGGCTTTGAAGGTGGAAACCCAGGGGGGTGAGTGGCGCCAGGGAAACCTCTGTCTTGAGGTACTGGTGGTGGGGCCGTGCTTCGAGCCAGGCTACTCACCGAGAGCCTGTGTAGGGCTCTTGGCAACTCTGCCACCTACAAGTGGTCAGTGGACAAAGCCCTCAGAGAAAGTCACTTCTCCGAACACCCAAAAACACTTCCCGAATTTTTCAGGAGGTGTAAAAACAGAGACGCGGGAGAAAAAGAAAGGAATCTGCTGCCTCCTTTGGTCGCCCAGAGCCCAGATCTGTCAGCATCTGAAGATGTCTACCGAGAGCCAAGGGCCCCTTAACAGGGTAGGGCCTTGTGGGCTCAAGAGACCCGCCCGGGCCATCCTCGTCAGGCTGCGGGAGAACGGCCTCGCCCAGGGCCCAAGAACCTGGACCCGTGTGTGCGTGTGAGGGTCTCACGGGGCTCGTCCTTGTAAGTCCACCCCCCTCTGAGCTGCCATGCCCCATGTGGGTTACGGGCCCAGTCCCGCTCCGGCCCGTGGGGCTCGGTGGAGCCGGGCCAGCGCCGCCCGGCCCTGGCGGCGGTGCTGCTGCTGCCGCCGCGCAGCCATCGCCCCCCTCCCCGCGGCGCCCGGCCCGCTTACGTGCAGTCCTGGTTGTAGGAGAAGCAGCTGAGGACCGCGGGGCCCCCCGAGGCCTCGGCCGCGGCCTCCATGGAGCGGGCGCGGCGGCTCGGCCCGCTCCGGCCCCCGCGGCGGCGGCGCCTCCCCCGCGCCGGGCCCGGCCCGCTCCGCGGCGCTGGCGGCGGCCAGGGGCGGAACCGCTTCCCATTGGCCACTGCGTCTCCGGAGAGCCCGCCCCGCGAGCAGATGGGCTCTCAGATTAACCTATCCGCGTGGGCAGGGCGGGTGGGTCCCGCCTGCGGGGTTAGCGGAGCGAGCTGCTATTGGCTGGCGGCGGGCAACAGCCGCGCGTGGCCACGTGGTGATGTTGTGGTTGCATCAGACGAACCCGGGCAGATGTTGGCGGGGGGAGGACGGGAGCACATCTTGGGGAGTCGATGGCTACCCGCTGCGATACGGCGGGAGGCACAGCGACAAGTGTCTGGGAAGAGATGGGCGAGGGGCAGGAGCGGGGAGGGCTGAGGATGGCGCAGCTGCCTCCGTGGTGCTGGCGAGGGTTTTGTTTCCCCCTCTTCACCAAGTGTACACCTCAAGCTTACAGCATCCGTGCGCGGAACAACTTCATTCACGGGATTATTGCCGCCGCTGCTTTGTGGGGTCAAAGTTACTGGACGTGGGAGAGGTAAACCAAGTAAACCTCGGAGCCAGTCACTACATGACAAATGTTCCGAAGGCAGTGCAATAACATCAACAGCGCAGAGAAAGGCAGGGGCAGCGCCTGCAAACCCCCTCATTAGATGAGTAATCCTCATGTGAGCGCTGAAGTCATTGGTCCTACATCACTTGATGTGCACCGCAGGACTCTTGGAAAATAAGAGCTACAGGCAATACCATCTCCACGAGGCAGATTCCGTGTGGACACATCTATCTGGCGGGATTAATCCCCCTCTGCAGCATGTGGGCCTTTGAGCATCTGTGATATTCCCCTGTTACCCAGTTTAAAACCTGCCACTGTGAAGATGATTGATTTTTTTTTTTTTTTTGGGGGGGGGGTAGGAAGGATGAAGGCACAGAGCTTCAAAAGAACACTGGCTTGGAGTGAGGCTGATGGCAGATCTTCCCTAGGACACAGAGCACATGGGTGGCACTGCAAAGGCAGCAGGGGAATAATTTCAAATTCATCATGTTTTTTTTTTGGGGGGGGGGGGGGGGGGGGGGCGGGGGAGAGGAAAACATCTTCTATTCATAGTGGGAAGCTCTAATAAAACCTAAAAATGAAGTGGAAAAGCTGGGTTTTGATGTCTTGAAACTGTCCCTGTGGATCAGCACAGTTCAGTTGTGAAACAGGGACGTCAAATGGAAAATGGAGTTGTGGAGCAGGAAAATGCTTAAAAACAAACCCAAGACCCCCAACAAACAAAACCAGAGTCGGTGCCTTGCATTTCAAAAACCAGTTTCTGAGCAACTGCTGCAGTTGGGTGGCTGTTGCTTGGGTAATCACCATGAGCCAGGTCTTAAAATGAACCCTTGATAAAACAGAGCCACAGAAGCATCTGCGACTTGGGCAACACAATTATTTTTGTAGCTTGACTGATGCAACCCTGTTGGTCAATCTTCCTTAGCTTGCTGTCTGCAATGGCTATTTAATTAGCAGGGGGGGGGGAACAAACAGTTCTTGCCCTCTGCTACAGTGTCCTTTGGTGTCCTTTGGAGGAGATGAGGAGATGTTGGTGCTGAGAACAGCCATGCCACGGTGATGGCTGTGGCTGTAAGACCAGGGCTAGCATCAGCTCCCCAGGCTGGAAGAGCTTCTGTGTGATAGTGATGCTCAGCCTCAAAAAAGCCCTTGGAGCTCTTTGGATCTGTGTTCTGGCAAACTGGGGCACTTGGGCTTTGGAGGAGATGTTGATGCTGAGGTGCTCCGTGCCACGGTGATGGCTGTGGCTGTAAGACCAGGGCTAGCATCAGCTCCCCAGGCTGGAAGAGCTTCTGTGTGATAGTGATGCTCAGCCTCAAAAAAGCCCTTGGAGCTCTTTGGATCTGTGTTCTGGCAAACTGGGGCACTTGGGCTTTGGAGGAGATGAGGAGATGTTGGTGCTGAGAACAGCCATGCCACGGTGATGGCTGTGGCTGTAAGACCAGGGCTAGCATCAGCTCCCCAGGCTGGAAGAGCTTCTGTGTGATAGTGATGCTCAGCCTCAAAAAAGCCCTTGGAGCTCTTTGGATCTGTGTTCTGGCAAACTGGGGCACTTGGGCTTTGGGTATGAAATAGAAGCTGAGGTGCTCTGTGTGGAGCTTTGGGGTTTTCATGGTGTCTTGCATGTGAAAGAATTGTTTTGAGGAACACATCTTTGGTAGTAGTTAGGGGCTGAATTCCTTCTTGGGATCTGGGTATATGTCACACCTGGAGAAATTGGTCTGGCAGAGCCAGCAGAGAGCCATGCCAGACACCAGAAGGATGGTTCTTGCTCTGATGTGTGCATCTGCTGGGAAGAATATACCAGAAGTTGGCTTCCCTTTCCTGACAACCCTGTGATTGCAGTGACTCTGTGTGCAGTAACCATTGACAGTAACCTCAACTTGGTCATTAACTCTAAAATCAGTCCAGAATGTGGCCATCTGATCATGAATATTTTTCAAAGCAAAAAAACCCTCTGTATGACAGATGTTGGTTTGTGTTCTCCACCCTGGGTGTATGTATTGAAGCCTTGAAGAGGAAATGGAGGTGAAGAAGCTGGGAAACCAGCTGCTGTGCTTAGAAGGGACTCTCCCAGTCATGGCATCCTGCATGTTGCCATTTGACCTAAGGCCAGAGGTACCTTTTATAGGACCATAGAATTCTTTTGGTTGGAAAATACCTCTAAGATCATCGAGTCCAACTGTCAACATAAGAACACCATGGCCACTAAATCCTGTCCTGAAGTGCTATGTTCACACATTTCTTGAACACCTCCAGGGATGGTGACTCCACCACTTCCCTGGGCAGCCTGTTCAAATGCCTGACCACTCTTCCCATAAAGAAACTTATCCTAATAGCCACACTCCCCTGGCACACTTTAAGACCATTTCCTCTTGTTCTATAATCTGACACCAGGGAGAAGACACCGACCCCCACCTCACTCCAGCCTTCCTTTTGGGAAGTGCAAGGTCCTGCATCTGGGTTGAGGCAATGCCAAGCACAAATCCAGGCCAGGCAGTGACTTTGAGGAGAGGGACTTGGGGGTGCTGGTGGATGAGAAGCTCAACAGGAGCCAGCAGTGTGCACTGGCAGCCTGGAGGACCAACCAGAGCCTGGGCTGCATCAGGAGAAGTGTGGCCAGCAGGGCCAGGGAGGTGATTCTCCTCCTCTGCTGTGCTCTGCTGAGACCCCACCTGGAGTACTGCATCCAGTTCTGGAGCCCCTGGGACAAGAGGGATGTGGAGATGCTGGAGTGTGTTCAGAGAAGGGCCAGGAGGATGCTGAGAGGGCTGCAGCAGCTCTGCTGTGAGGACAGACTGAAAGAGTTGGGGCTGTTGAGTCTGGAGAAGAGGAGGCTCCCAGGTGACCTTCTTGTGGCCTTCCAGGATCTGAAGGGGACCTCCAGAAAAGCTGGGGAGGGACTTTTTAGGCTGTCAGGGAGTGCCAGGACTGGGGGGAATGGAGCAAAGCTGGAGGTGGGGAGAGTCAGCCTGGATGTGAGGAGGAAGCTGTTGAGCATGAGAGTGGTGAGAGGCTGGAATGGGTTTCCCAGGGAGGTGGTTGAGGCCCCATGGCTGGAGGTGTTTAAGGCCAGGCTGGCTGAGGCTGTGGGCAGCCTGCTCTAGGGTAGGGTGTCCCTGGGCATGGCAGGGGGGTTGGAACTGGCTGATCCTTGTGGTCCCTTCCAACCCTGACTGCTCCTGATTCTATGAAGTTGTAGAGAGCAGTGAGGTTTCCTCTCAGCCTCTTCCTCTGCAGACTAAACAATCTCAGTTGCCTAGGCTGCTCCTCACCAGCCCTGTTCTCCAGACCCTTCACCAGCTTTGTTGCCCTTCTCTGGACACTCTCCAGCACCTCAGTGTTTTCCTTGCACTGAGAGGCCCAAAGCTGAACCCAGTCAAGGTACAGCCTCACCAGTGTCAAGCACAGGGGGACAATCACTTTCCTGCTCCTGCTGGTCACGCTATGGCTGATCCAAGACTACTGCTGTTGACCCTGGTGGCTACCTGGGCACACATCTGGCTGGCATTCAGCTGGCTGTCAACCAGCACCCCCAGGTCCTTTTCTGCTGGACAGCTTTCCAGCTACTCTGCCCCAAAGCTGCAGCAGCTGGACTTGGCTTTGTTAAACCTCTGGGTCAGTCTTAACATTCCAGTCAAGCTCTTCCTTCTCAGGTGGAAGCCTGAGCTATTTGGTATTGGAATGAAATATGCTACAGGATAAAAAAACCCACAACATTGTTTTGGCAGAGGGTAAATCTGATAAATATCTGTCATTTGTGTTATTGATAACTTGGAGACTGTTGAGGGACTAGAGCCTTCCAAGGGGGGAACAGGCAGGAGAGGTCAGGCAAAAGGTGACTGCCTAATAAGGAGTGCAAGCATTTTTCACAGCAAGGAAACTGTCTCTGGCAGGGCAGAGGTGACACACACACATAGAATCAGTCAGGGTTAGGAAGGGACCACAGGGATCATCTAGTTCCAACCCCCCTGCCATGACTAAAATTGCTGTCTACAACTACCTGAAGGGAGGCTGTAGCCAGGTGGGGTTGGTCTCTTCTGCCAGGCAAGCAGCAACAGAAGAAGGGGACACAGTCTCAAGTTGTGCCAGGGGAGGTCTAGGCTGGATGTTAGGAGGAAGTTGTTGTCAGAGAGAGTGATTGGCATTGGAATGGGCTGCCCAGGGAGGTGGTGGAGTTGCCATGAATGAGGGTGTTCAAGCAAAGCCTGGATGGGGCACTTAGTGCCATGGTCTGGTTGATTGTCTAGGGCTGGGTGCTAGGTTGGACTGGATGAGCTTTGAGGTCCCTTCTAACCTGGTTGATTCTGTGACTCCTCACACATGATCAGGCTGCCCACAGCCTCATCCAGCCTGGCCATAAACACCTCCAGTGATGAGGCTTCCACCACCTCCCTGGGCAACCCATTCCAGGGTCTCAGCACCCTCATGCTGAAGAACTTCTTCCTAACATCCAGTCTGAATCTACCCCTTTCTAGCTTTGTTCCATTCTCCCCAGTCCTATCACTACCCGACAGCCTAAAAAGTCCCTCCCCAGCTTTCTTGTAGGCCCCCTTAAGATATGTGTTTGCTTTGCTCTTATCTATCAGCCTTAGTGTGATCACTGAGGTGGAAGAAGATAGGGCTGCAGCTCAACCTTGAGAGGCTTTAATAGCATGAACTGCGGAGCACGGAACTGCCAGTCCTGGCTGCTCCAGGATCAGCAGACAATAAATGCTGCCACCTGCTGCACTCAGTCTGGCTGCACACTTGGTTTCGTGATGGTCCAGCACCCCTACACAACCACGTTTCTACATGGTGCTTGTTAAATGGAATCATAGAATCAACCAGGTTGGAAGAGACCTCCAAGCTCATCCAGTCCAACCTAGCACCCAGCCCTGGCCAATCAACCAGACCATGGCACTAAGTGCCTCATCCAGGCTTTGCTTCAACGCCTCCAGGGATGGCGACTCGACCACCTCCCTGGGCAGCCTGTTCATTCCTTGGATTATCCAGTGGGATAACCTGCACTCCCATGAGCTTTCAGCTGTGATGCAGGAAAAAACCCCTTGGTTTTGGAAAGAGTTGAATAGTCCTGCTGGTAGAATGCTGTAGGAAGGAATGGGGAGTTTATACCTTGCTTTGATGAGTTACTTCTTGTCTATGTCAGGGCAGATGAGGCTTTGTACTCTTGCACAGTGAAGAAGTATGTCAGAGCCCAGTGTCAGTTTGGAAGAGCCCTGATGATAAAATGTAGATGCCAGAGTAGTCATCAGTTCAAAGCTTTTGTTTTGTGTTTTGATATCCTGTATCCAATATAAAAAACAAGGGGAAGAAAAATCCACAGACAGAAGATGCTTGTGCCAGTCACCAGCAGCCTGACTTGTCTTGCTGAATGGTCTGGCAGACACCAACCTGGTGAAGCAATCATAGCATCAAGCAGGTTGGAAGAGACCTCTGAGCTCAGCCAGTCCAACCTAGCACCCAGCCCTGGCCAATCAACCAGACCATGGCACTAAGTGCCTCATCCAGGCTTTGCTTGAACACCTCCAGGGATGGCAACTCCACCACCTCCCTGGGCAGCCCATTCCAATGCCAATCACTCTCTCTGTGAAGAATTTATCCCTACAGCCTCTGCATGCTTGCACTGCCTGGTGTGAAGAGGCTGTGCAGGTGAGGAGACATTTAGCAGCTCTGCAGTTTGCACTTTAAGACACTTGAAGGCTACAAAGATCTATTCCTACCTTCTTTTGTTATCATCAAGGTGGGCAAACAGCACCTGCCAGAAGGGAGGTTGTAGCCAGGTGGGGTTGGGCTCTTCTGCCAGGCAAGCAGCAACAGAAGAAGGGGACACAGTCTCAAGCTGTGCCAGGGCAGGTCTAGGCTGGATGTTAGGAGGAATTGTTGTCAGAGAGAGTGATTGGCATTGGAATGGGCTGCCCAGGGAGGTGCTGGAGTCGCTGTCCCTGGAGGTGTTGAAGCAAAGCCTGGATGAGGCACTTAGTGCCATGGTCTGGTTGACTGGATAGGGCTGGGTGCTAGGTTGGATGGATGATCTTGGACGTCCCTTCTAACCTGGTTGATTCTATTCTATTCAAACACCTCCAGAGATGAAGGGGAAGGGGCACACAAGAAGTCTGTGCCATGGGCATCCAATGAGTCTCACTGAGCTCTGTTTAAGGTACAGAAATCAGCAAAGATGCATCAAGACCTTGAGAGCCATCTGCTGGCACTTTCAGCAGTCAGTGTGGTGGCAGAGCACTCGTGTCTGAGGCTCTGTAGCCAGCCTCAATATCACCTACATTTTGAGAGCTCTGCTTGCAGAAGCTTTTTCCTTTGCAGTGTCTGCTGCTGACCCTGCCCCAGGCCCTGCCATGCAATGAGCTGTGCCCCGTGAGCAGCCTGCTCAGAAGCGCTTGCTGACGCCAGAGGAGAGCTTGTCACCTAATGCTGTGCTTCCTTGGAAGTTGGATTAGTGCTCCTTATCTCCTCCTCACGCTGGCTACCATCTCATTTCCCTAATGAGGCTTAGGGCATCACACTTACCCCGGTAATGGATTATCTCCCTGGAGGCTTTCACGAATTGAAGCTGAGCAGGGTTGATCTTCACATCTCCTTGGGGTCCACATTGGACTCTTAGAATAGAATAGAATAGAATCACCCATGTTGGAAGAGACCTCCAAGATCATCCAGTCCAACCTAGCACCCAGCCCTATCCAGTCAACCAGACCATGGCACTAAGTGCCTCATCCAGGCTTTTCCTGAACACCTCCAGGGACGGTGACTCCACCACCTCCCTGGGAAAGCCTTGGGGTCTGAGAACCCAGGCTGAACCTCAGGCTACTGCTGGGCTCTTCTCACAGGTAATTGGAGACAGAACAAGAGGGAATGGCCTCAAGCTGAGGCTGGGGAGGTTTAGAACGGACATTAGGGAAAAGTTTTTCATGAAGAGGGTGGTCAGGAACTGGAATGAGCTGCCCAGGGAGCTGGTGGAGTCACCCACCCTGGGTGTGTTTAAGGGTGGTTTGGATGTGGTGCTTAGGGCTATGGTTTAAGGTGAATCTTGTAGAGTAGGGTTCTAGTTTGGACCTGGTGATCCTGAGGGGCTTTGCCAACCTGCATCTGTCTGTGATTCTGTGACAGGGCTCTGGGAACCTGATCTGGTTGAGGATGTCCCTGCTGACTGCAGAGGGGGTTGGATGACCTTTGGAAGTCCCTTCCAAGCCAGATCATTCTGTGATTTTCTATCACATCCCCGTGGCACACAGCACATGTCAGGGAAGCTTCCACTGACCTTTCAAAGCCCTTTTGTTTCTAAACTGGGTTCCTTCCATCTGGGAGAATGTTCTGTTATCTTATGGGGTGGGGGAAGGGGAGAGGCAGAAACTTGCCTCAGCTATCACTCGATTCCATAAGCGGTTTGTAAGATGTCTGTCCATAGAGCAAATGTCTTTGAAAGGGAATCTGCTTCACCTGCCAAAAGTGATTCATAGAATCAACCAGGCTGGAAGAGACCTCCAAGATCATCCAGTCCAACCTAGCACCCAGCCCTGGCCAATCAACCAGACCATAGCACTAAGTGCCTCATCCAGGCTTTGCTTCAACACCTCCCTGGGCAGCCCATTCCAATGCCAATCACTCTCTCTGCCAACAACTTCATCCTAACATCCAGCCTAGACCTCCCCTGGCGCAACTTGAGACTGTATCTCTTTGTTCTGTTGCTGGTTGCCTGGCAGAAGAGCCCAACCCCACCTGGCTACAGCCTCTCTTTAAGTCCAGTGGATCTGCCCAACCTGCCCGACCAGCTTTGCCCCCTGCTTTCAGAGACAAGCACAGCAGCACATGGCTGCTTTGCAGGCTTTCAGGAGCGCGTTTATCGCGCCAAGGAACCGTGCCGCAGACGACGCTAGGAGAGGGAGCTCTCCCCAGCCTCCTCTATGTTAAGAGCATGGAAAGTGTGGATTCTTTTCCATGTGGGGGTGGGGTATTTATGTTCTCTTACAAACCAAACACTGGTGGTATGTCACATGGCTTCCTGGAAAGGACTGCCACAGTAGCTGCACGCTATCTCCTTGCTCTCGGCTTGCGTCACGGATCTGCGAGTCAGGAATCACATCTGCAGATGTTTGGGCAGCTCACAAACTGCTGAAGCTGCCCAGAGGCTGTGCAAAGCTAATGGTGCAAAACAAAGATGGTTCACATCCAAACTGCGGGAGGCAAAGACCTGCTGCTCTGCCATCTCCTTCCTTCTCTCTGGAGGATGGAGCTTCACAGAGTCTTTTTTTGTTGTTGTTGCCCTGCTTCAGATGCTGCTTTATCTCCCAGATCTTGTGAGGCAGCCTAGCATGCTGACCTGCATCTGTTCCCCACTGTCAGCTGAGGGCAGGGAGAGTCCCTCAAATCCTTCACCCTTGTCCATAGGCACTTAAGCAAAGAGTTGCCAATAGGTATTGTCAAGAGGGAGAGCTCAGGGTTCTCATGACTTCAAGGGGGACTGGAGAAGATGCTTTTTGAGGGTTCTTTGTACCCCAATGCAACCTGTGGCTCTGTGAATCTATCCCCAGTGAGATCCTTCTCCTTCCTGGGGTGAGCTCAGGGTTCTCATGACTTCAAGGGGACTGGAGAAGATGCTTTTTGAGGGTTCTTTCCACCCCAGTGCAACCTGTGGATCTCCTTCTTCTTGTCTTGCTGCTGAGGTGCAGGTTAAGTGCTGGCCTAGACACAGCTCGAGTCAGAATAAAGAGAGAGTGCTGAGTGCTGGATGGCAGCAGAACACTATTATCTGTGTTAGAAGTTAGTCAGGGTCCCATGGCTTTCCTCAAGTGCCACTGAGCCCATCCTGAAGCATACACAGGAGCTGTGTGCCATATCTCTGACGACGGCACCCGGGCTGCCTGCACAGCCACCCTCACCCTGCTGAGCTGTTTAACATTTACACAGGAGGTAAAAATGTTCCAGCAGTTGCCCCTTGGCTGTTGGAAGGCTTCCAGCTGGGAACCACCCAGAGTGTGTGAGGGCTGTGTTGGAACAGGCACGTCTTGCAGATGCAAATGACTTCCCCAACTGGTCTATCTTCAAGATCTGGGCACTTCAGGGCATTTTTTTCCTCTTGGCTTTTGGTTACTCTGTTTTGAGTCTTACCACTCATTTGCTTCTTCAAAGTAACATATGGGAATGATTTCAGATCTGCTGCTCCAAGCAAACGCATTCTGCACTGGAGACCATTTCACACAACTGCCTGTCCAGTGGATGTGTGGCAAGACCAAAGCCAGCTTCCATCAGTCATCCTTTGGGGTCCAGAGAGGGTTTTGAGCTGGTGGCACAGGTCAAGCTGGGGCTGGAGCAGGAAGCTCAAGTGCTGTCCTCCAGACTATATTTTGGGTTTGATTGCAGCAATTCCTTGCTGTGTTCCTTTATCACTTCTCAGGTGGCAAAACAACAGCTGTTGATAGCAGATTGATTTATGCTGCAACTCATCCAGAGGCTCAGACTTCCTGGCAAACATTGTGCTGCTGTGGCAAGGGCCCTTCACTCCTTTCATGCAGGTGCATTCAGGTGTCACACTGGAAGCTGTCAAGTTCACCCAGTTGCCTCCAAAGCCTGCCCTGGAACCCAGAAGCCCTCAAATGGTCTATTTCCAACAGAACCACTGGGGTTTATCTCTCTTTTAGCTCCTAATCTCTGGGTCTTCCTATAAATCATGCTGTGTAGGCTCAATGATACAGGGTGCAGCAGCAATAGCTGGTTAGTTTCTATGCCAGTTAAACAGAAGACAAGAAGCAACATCCAAAGGACACAGCATCAGCTCTGCCTCTGGCATCCTCACAGTCTGCAGAAAGCTCAGAAGGTTTGTTCCTGACTTTCTGCTTGCAGGTCCCTGTGGATTTGAGGGCTTAATCCCCAATAAAGGCAGCTTCTGTTGGTAGAAGAATCATAGAATCATAGACTCAGTCAGGGTTGGAAGGGACCACAAGGATCATCTAGTTCCAGCCCTGCTGCCATGGGCAGGGACACCTCACACTAGATCAGGCTGGCCACAGTCTCATCCAGCCTGGCCTTAAACAACAACTTGGTGGATAACAAATTTTCCATGGGTCAGCAATGTGCCCTTGTGGCCAAGAAGGCCAATGGGATCCTGGGGTGTATTAGGAAGAGTGTGTCCAGCAGATCAAGGGAGGTTCTCCTCCCCCTCTACTCTGCCCTGGTGAGACCCCAGCTTGAGTACTGTGTTCAATTTTGGGCTCCCCAGTTGAAGAGGGAGAGGGATCTGCTGGAGAAGGTCCAGCAGAGGGCTATGAGGATGATGAGGGGATTGGAGCACTGCCTGATGAGGAGAGCCTGAGGGACCTGGGGCTGCTTAGTCTGGAGAAGAGAAAACTGAGAGGAGATTTGATAAATGTTTATAACTATCTGAGGCTGGGGGTCAGGAGGGGGCACAGGCTCTGCTCACTGCTCCCTGGGATAGGACAAGGAGCAATGGGTGTAAGTTGCAGCACAGGAGGTTCCAGCTCAACACAAGGGGGAACTTCTTTGCTGTAAGTGTCCCAGAGCACTGGCACAGGCTGCCCAGAGAGGTTGTGGAGTCTCCTTCTCTGGAGCCTTTCAAGGTCTGTCTGGATGTGTTCCTGTGTGACCTGAGCTAGATTGTGGGGGGTTGGACTCAATGATGTCTTTGGGTCCCTTCCAACTCCTGATATCCTTTGAGCCTGTGACCTCCAGGTATAGAGCTTCCACCACCTCCTTGGGCAATTCATTCCAGGCTCTCACCACCCACATGCTGAAGAATTTCTTCCTAACATCAGTTTGCATCTACCCATTTCTAGCTTTGTTCCATTCTCCCCAGTCTTATCACTACTTGACAGCCTAAAAAGTCCCTCCCCAGCTTTCCTGTCAGCCCCCTTAAGGTCCTGAAAGGCCACAATAAGGTCACCTCAGAGTGACCTTCTCTTCTCCAGAATGAACAGCCCCAACTCCCTCAGTCTCTCCTCAGACTCCTATGGACCTTTCTGTACCCTGAAAGCTTCTTCCTTCCCCATCACCGCCACCCCAAGGCAATGCCCATGCAGCAGTCACCCCATCAGGTGCTGCATGTTGGGCTGTGCCTTTCTGGACCCATCAGGGGCGATGGATTTGCATGATTCAATGTGCACCACTTGGGGACAACAGAGAAAAGTTGGCTACTTCAGCTTGACACTTGGTCAGTCGGTTTGCTTTCAATGCCAGTGGCTTGTCTGAGGTGGTGGTACCCCGTGGGCAAGATGTGCTTGTCTGAGGTGGTGGTACCTCGTGGGCAGGATGTGCTTGTCTGAGGTGGTGGTACCTCGTGGGCAGGATGTGCTTGTCTGAGGTGGTGGTACCCCGTGGGCAGGATGTGCTTGTCTGAGGTGGTGGTACCTCGTGGGCAGGATGTGCTTGTCTGAGGTGGTGGTACCTCGTGGGCAGGATGTGCTTGTCTGAGGTGGTGGTACCTCGTGGGCAGGATGTGCTGCTGAGCTGGGATGGCATCTTCAGTAGAACCCTGCTCTGATACCTCCCGAGTGGCACTGCAGCTACCCACAGGCATTGTTCATTTGGCTGCCACTAAAGAACCTGTCGAAAAGCCTTTTTTGTTCTGAACACACAACAGGAGAAGAGGACTTCTGTGCTCTTCTTTCTCATCTTAAGAGAGTCCAGCACAGAGCCACAAAGATGCTGAAGGGAATGGAACATTTTTCTTACAAGGAGAGCCTGAGGGAGCTGGGGCTGTGCTGATGGGAGAAGAGGAGGCTGAGAGGTGACCTCATCAATGGGTATTGATATGTAAAGGAGTGCCAGAAGGATGCAGCCAGGCTCTGCTGCCGTGATGCCTGACGACAGGACAAGGGGCACTGGGTGGAAGCTGAGCCATAGGAAGTTCCATGTACACATGAAGAGGATTTTTTACCTTGGGAGGGTGGCAGAGCACTGGAACAGGCTGCCCAGGGGGGTTGTGGAGTCTCCCTCTCTGGAGATATTCCAAACCTGCCTGGATGTGTTCCTGTGTGATCTGCTCTGGGTGATGCTGCTCTTGCAGCAGGGTTGGACTGGCTGAGCTTTGGAGGTCCCTTCCAGCCCCTGACATTCTGTGATTCTGTGATCTTGGCTCACATAACATTCCCTTCCCTGAGCTCCCCAACCACTGTCCTGCTATTGTTCCTGGCAGGGTGAGACTGCTCACAGAGATATTTACTCTGGCCTAGTGATCTGTGAGTTTCACTTTTGCTTCATTTTCCTTTCAGGTGGATCCAGCAAAATCCTCAGCCACTTGACCTTCAAGCAGCTCTTTGCATCCCTTTAACATTGCTCCATGTGCCCTCTCCCCATAGCATCACAGGTTAGAAGAGACCTCCAAGCTCATCCAGTCCAATCTATCACCCAGCCCTATCCAATTAACCAGACCATAGCACTAAGTGCCTCATCCATTTTTTTTCTTGAACACCTCCAGGGATGGTGATTAGAGGTCCTATAGGTCTGTTCCAACCTGGTTAATTCTGTGATTCTGAGACATGGGAGATGGGAACAAGTACCATTGTGAGAGGGAGACTGGAAGCTCACAGAGGCCCCAACAGACAGGGGAATGCCTGGTTCCTGCACAGCTTGGTGTGACCAAACCAGAACAGCAGCTCTGCTTATGGAGGATGCTGGGAGAGATGGGCTCCCTGCCCAAGCTCCTAGCACATAAATAAGCCTCATGACCTGGGTGACTTTCTCCCCTTTCATGCTAGAGGAGACAAGGAGGGGCTGTGAGGAGAAATGGCACAAGGCATTGCTAGAATAAATCCATGCACAGCAGGAACAACTTGGTTCTTGTTCAAACAGTGAATGCAGGGAGGCATCTACGCTGTCCAAGGCACTGTGCTGTAGCCAGAGCCAAGGTAGCAGCAGCCATTGCTGGCTGTGGCCTGCAGGTTTGTGTGGATGCAGCTTGGTGACTTCTTTAGCAAACCACACTGCATCAGTTCTCATGTGACTGCCTCAAAGCTTCTTCTAGTAATTCAGCTCCTGGAGCATGTAAACATCTCAGGAGCTTGGCTTCATCCCCAGCCCAGAAAGTGAATCATAGAATCAAGCAGGTTGGAAGAGACCTCCAAGCTCAACCACTCCAACCTAGCACCCAGCCCTGGCCAACCAACCAGACCATGGCACTAAGTGCCCAAGCCAGGCTTTGCTTCAACATCTCCAGCGACAGCAACTCCACCACCTCCCTGGGCAGCCCATTCCAATGCCAATCACTCTCTCTGACAACAACTTCCTCCTAACATCCAGCCTAGACCTGCCCTGGCACAATTTGAGGCTGTGTCCCCTTGTTCTGTTGCTGCTTGCCTGGTGGAAGAGCCCAACCCCACCTGGCTACAGCCTCCCTTCAGGTAGTTGTAGCCAGCAAGGAGCTCTGCCCTGAGCCTCCTCTGCTGCAGGTTGCACACCCCCAGCTCCCTCAGCCTCTCCTCATGGAGTTTGTGTTCCAGGCCTCTTCTGCATGTAAACAGCTCAGGAGCTTGGCTTCATCCTCAGCCCAGAGAGTGAATCATAGAATCAAGCAGGTTGGAAGAGACCTCCAAGATCATCCAGTCCAACCTAGCACCCAGCCCTGTCCAATCAACCGGACCATGGCACTAAGTGCCTCAGCCAGGCTTTTTCATGCCATCCTCATGTCCCACACACATCTCCCTTTCCCTGGATCTCCTTCCCTCAGCTGACCTGCTGTGCCAGTGGGCTCTTGTTTGCTTCCTCAGCGAGTGCTGCAACGCTTTGTGCTTCCAGGAGAATCCTGAGCCAGTATCTCTGTGGGGTTTTTAAGATTGCATGGTGGGAAGCAGAATAGAAAGCCCTTAAATTCTTGCCTTCCCAGTGACCATTCTTAGCTTCTATTACTGTTGATCACCACATTGATAAATAGCACCATAAAATTTAAGAGCAATAAAGCCAGTCTTTGTAAGAGCTTCTGGGAAGCTTTGTTAAAAAGCAAACAAATTATCTTTCCACTTGGGATCCTCCAAATGCTTTTTTCCAGACCAATTTATTGGTCTTTTATGGGACCAGGAATATGTAACCTACATGGCTTAATGTGGAATGGAGATGAGCCAAATGCTTAAGCATGCTGAGGTGGTATCATCACTCAGCTGATGAAGGCATTGCAATGATTTTGAAGAGGGCTGCTGGCTTTAATCGTGGAAATAGTGCTTCTTATGAGGCTGAAGTGGCTAAATACAGAAACCTAATAGTAGAGGACTTCACAAAAGAGTAGACATGCTGGCCCAGGTTCTCCAAGGTAATTAGGTAGGCAACTGCTTGGCTAGCATAGGCCCAAAGTGCAGGATTCTGCACTTCGGCCACAACAACCCCAAGCAGCGCTACAGGCTGGGGAAAGAGTGGCTGAGAGCAGCCAGGCAGAGAGGGACCTGGGGGTGCTGGTAGAGAGTAGCTGAAGATGAGGCAGCAGAGTGCCCAGGTGGGCAGCAGAGCCAATGGCATCCTGGGCTGGCTCAGGAGCAGTGTGGCCAGCAGGACAAGGGAGGTTCTTCTGCCCCTGTGCTCAGCACTGCTCAGGCCACACCTTGAGTGCTGTGTCCAGTTCTGGGCTCCTCAATTCAAGAGAGATGTTGAGGTGCTGGAAGGTGTCCAGAGAAGGGCAGCAAGGCTGAGGAGGGGCCTGGAGCACAGCCCTGTGAGGAGAGGCTGAGGGAGCTGGGGGTGTGCAGCCTGCAGAAGAGGAGGCTCAGGGCAGAGCTCATTGCTGGCTACAACTACCTGAAGGGAGGCTGTAGCCAGGTGGGGTTGGGCTCTTCTGCCAGGCAAGCAGCAACAGGACATGGGGACACAGTCTCAAGTTGTGCCAGGGGAGGGATAGGCTGGATGTCAGGAAAAAGTTGGTAGAGAGAGTGATTGGCATTGGAATGGGCTGCCCAGGGATGTGGTGCAGTTGCCATCCCTGGAGGTGTTCAAGAACAGACTGGATGAGGCACTTAGTGCCATGGTCTGGTTGATTGGCCAGGGTTGGGTGCTAGATTGGACTGGATGAGCTCTTCCAAGCAAGTTGATTCTATTATTCTGCGATTTAGGACCTTTAAAGGTCATTTCCCCTGCAAGAAGCAGAGTCATCTTCAACTAGATCAGTTTGCTCAGAGCCCTGTCCAACCTGTCCTGGAATGGGTGCAGGGATGGGGCACCTACCACCTCTCTGAGCAACCTGGGTCAGTGACTCACCACCCTCAGTGTGAAAAAAATCTTTTTCTATCTTTTCTAAATGGTTTAATGAATTTCTTATTAAATGTGAGCAGAAGCAGCCAGCACAGTTCTCACCTTCTCCCTCTTGGTGGTGGCTTGCTGGCCACATCGCACTGTCCTCTGCACTGGCATTGGTACATTCTGCTGGCAGACTGGGCAGGTCTCCTCTGCTCTTCAGCAGGCACAGGCAGCAGGCTGCTTTCTGAGAAACTTTGATGCATAAAATCCTTTGAAATGAAAAGCTGTGGGAACGGTGCTGACAGTGATGCAAGCTCTTCCCTTGTGAGCGTTTGTCAGTTAATTAGTTCGGACCAAAGCCTGACTGTAAGTCAGAGCAGACCGAAGGGAACAGGGCTTTTCATTTCTGCTGTTAGTAGCAGTCTGAGGATGAACACATGAATATGTAAGAACATATGCTTATGAGATTGTGAGAAGCGTGGTTTGACTTCCAAGCATCTATCAGTGCTGACTCATGGTGAAGCAGATCTGCAGACTTAACAAGAGGGAGCTCAGGGCATCGCAAGGCTGCTGCTGAAAGCTTGCTGCATGAGCTTGGTGACTCTCTTCTCATATCCATATGCAGCTGATCTTGCTGTCAAGAACATTTCAGCACAAGCAGAATAGAATAGAATCAACCAGGTTGGAAGAGACCTCCAAGCTCAGCCAGTCCAACCTAGCACCCAGCC
>WAAF01011576.1:104237-137563 GCA_013400475.1 Tricholaema leucomelas
ACCTCAACATCTCTCTTGAATTGAGGAGCCCAGAACTGGACACAGCACTCAAGATGTGGCCTGAGCAGTGTTGAGCACAGGGGCAGAATAACCTCCCTTGTCCTACTGGCCACACTGCTCCTGAGCCAGCCCAGGATGCCATTGGCTCTGCTGCCCACCTGGGCACTGCTGCCTCATCTTCAGCTACTCCCTACCAGCACCCCCAGGTCCCTTTCTTCCTGGCTGCTCTCAGCCACTCTGTCCCCAGCCTGTAGTGCCGCTTGGGGTTGTTGTGGCCAAAGTGCAGAACCCTGCACTTGGCCTTGTTCAATCTCATCCCATTGGCCTCTGCCCACCCATCCAGCCCGGCCAGGTCCCTCTGCAGGGCTCTCCTACCCTCCAACAGCTCCACACCTGCTCCTAGCTTGGTGTCATCTGCAAACTTACTGATTACTCAATCCCCTCGTATTATCCCAAGTGAGTTAAGGACTGGTTTATTTTGGTTGCAATGCTCACATCAGGTCTAACACTACACTGCAAAACCGAGCTGGGTTCTCTGCACAAGGCAAACAGCAGATGCACGATTCAGGGCTCATTTCTTGCTCTCCCAAGCCCTCAAACAGGCTCTCTGCAGGCCAGCCCCGGTGCCTTCTTACAAGCTTTGAGCACACAGGCTAAAGGACTCAGAGGGCTCATGTCAGCATTACAGACACAGGCATTAATTGTACGCATGGATTTAAAACGGATTATTGTGAAATCTTTGTTAAATTTTGGATCAAATTTATTTCCTCTCCTTTAACAGTCTCTGATCCCTGTACCCGACCATTTCAAGGCCGAGGTTCATCCAGCACCCGCAGCTGCACCAGCATTTCAGCGCATCTTTCACCGCCGCTGCCATTCAACCCGATTTCGCTAAGTCCACTACTGTCAGTCACTAGCCGAGGCCTACTGCGGTCCTTTACCCGCGGCGGCCTCCGCTACGAGACCCGGCGGGTTCACTCCACTCAAGGAGCAAATCCGCCTCACCCGCAGCCTTGCTCTAGCCAGCAACTATCAAGCCACCAGAGAGCCCTCCCTGGCCTGCCATGACCCAGCGGCGCGGCGCGGCGCGGCCCGGCCCGGCCCCTCTCCTCGGCGCACCGCCCCCTTTCCTCCCCCTCCTGGCCTCGTGCATCTTAAAGGGGCAGGCGAAGCCCAGCGCGGGCCCCACCCTTCCCGCGCTGCCATCGCCCCGCTGGCGCAGCCGCGCCCTGCGTTGCTCCTTTAAGGTTACCGCGGCGACCAGGCTGAGTGAGAGCTAGGCGCATTGACGTCACGGAGGGCGCTGATTGGTTGAGCGCATTGGTTTCCGGTGGGAGCCGCCAGTGCTGCTGCTGTCGCTGAGGCCGCGGCCGGGCCGGGACGAGAGGGGGGCGGTGAGGTCCCGGCGGAGCCGCTCGCGTCAGGTGAGCGGCAGCACATGGCACGGCAGACCCTGAAGGGATGGCGGCGGCGGGGAGGCGAGGCGAGGCTGGGCGGGAAGGGCGCGGAGATGGTGGCCTGCGGCCTTGGGGGCGGGGGCCGGCCGGCCCTGCGGAGGAAAGCGGCCCGGTGCCGGAGCCGGCAGCTCCCGGGCCCGCTGAGAGTAGCGGACAGTGTCCTCTTTCTTGCTTTAGCTGAAAGTTCTACGTTCGAGAGACCCCCGCGGGCTTGCCTGGGCTGTGCCGGCCGTCGCCTGCAGGCGCTGATCACGGAGACATTCAGACGCTGAAACAATCCCTTGGGCTCACACAGGGCTGGGGGCTGGGTGGGGGTTGTCCCTGTTGTTACTTTGGTCTTGATGCTTTCCGTTTGTCCCGCTGTCTGGCCTCTGGGAAGCGGTGAGCAGCCCCGGCGCTGCGGTGAGAGACAGGCTTGGCCTGACGAGGGGCAGCCCCGGGGTGGACAGGCCGGGCCCGGGCGGTTCGCGGCAGTCTGAATACGAGGCGGGCCTTAAGGAGGGCCTGGAGAAGTGCGGGTTTGCAGGGTGCAGAAAAAAAAACCAGCTTGTAAAAATACCGGAGCTGGCATTATTTCATTGGTATTTACTCTGCTGGTCTTGTCGTTCCCACGGGCAGCCGTGTCCGCTGTCTGTCGGCAGCGCGATGCTTTGCCTGTAGATTGTCATTTGAAGGCTGTCATGGAGCCACTGGGGTTCTGTGGGGCTGTTAATTAGGACTGACCTTCGCTGAGCGACTTGCCAAAACAAAGGAAGTAACTGGAGAACTTGAAGGTGCTTTTTCAGTCCATGCGAGGTCCATACTTGGTGTTTATGCAACACGTAATACCCCTGCCTGTGCATACTTAGGCAGGGATTAACTGTGACAAGAGTGAAACCTGTTCGAAGTGTTAGCAGTTTCTTATTAAATCTCACCCTCCTGTAATCTCCAGGAGCATAATTCACGGGGGCACAGCGTTAGATTGCCTCTGCTTCTCAATCCACTGCCTCAGTAGCATCAACCACATCCTGTAACTCCACCACTTGGCTTTACAGTGACTTGTCATTGCTCAAAATTACTTTGTCTGAATCCATTTTTTCCCTTCCCTTTCAAAAGCTGATCCTGGGATCAACATATCTTACTGCATATTCATAAGCTGTTGCCCCTGTCCCTGTACCAGGTAACTTTCTTTATATTTCATCCAAAGCCCCCTTAGAAATTCCTCTTTCTTTAACTGTCTCAGCATTAATTCCTTTTATTTCCCATAAGGGCATGAAATATTTTATCTGCATATGTAAAAATGGATTTAATAATGATTCTGTATCTTGAAAGGGGACAAAAAAAGGAGGCTGCTTACATTTCTGAAAGTGCTAAAGCTGACACTGTCTGTTTTCATTAGCTCCCTTGAAAACTTGGCTGTGTTTAAAGAGATCCTCTGGATTGTTTAGCTGAATGAATATTTTGGGGGTTGCAGTCTATCTGTGAAGATGGTTAGGAAGTATGGACCAGTTTAAACTGGGGAGTAGCTTTTTAGGAGTAATGGCTCCTTGTGCCATACTTTCTGTTAGTGGATCTGCCTTGGCATTTGACAAACTGGATTTGGCTTCAACTTTAACTTGCTTCATTTCCTAATGCTTTTCATGCCGGCCTCTCAGATTCCCAGCTTCCACCCACCTCTCTCCTGGTCATCATCCCACCACCCCATACAGATCATACAGCTCTGAAATGAGCCTCCATTCCTCCCAAATCCTGGCTTTAATCAGCAGAGAGTTGAGGTGGAAGCTTCTCTGGCACTGAGGTCTCACAGGGCTCGAGCTGTCGAAGCTTTCCCAGCTCAGTCAAATTCTTTTCCTCCTTTTGTGCCTGTGGCTGTAGAGCACTCAGATTATTGCTTTTTCTTTTTTCTTTCCAGGTTTGTAGCTTTCTGTCACAGTTTAGCTTAGCTACTAAGACAGTGCCTTGCTGTGATATCAGTTAGATGATAAGGGAGCAGAGCTCTCTTTTGGGCAGTGGAACGTGCCTGGCTATATCGGGCAGCGGCATCTTTGTTTCCATTATTTATTTAACCTTCTCTTTCTCTCCTCTTCAGCAATGGCAGCTTCTAGCAGCAGCAGCAGTGAGGAGGAGAGGAGTCTTCGGGAATGTGAACTTTATGTCCAAAAACACAACATCCAGCAGCTTCTGAAGGATTGCATCGTACAGTTATGCACAGTGAGACCTGAAAGACCCATGGGGTTCCTCAGGGAGTACTTTGAAAGATTGGAGAAGGTAAAAATACATCGTGGGAGGGAAGGAGGGAGTGGAACAGCCTAAATTTACATTGTCTCTTTGTCATTTAGAGACTGAGCTTCAGACTGGACCAGTGTTTGTATTGGCTGGTTGAAATTGGAAGTGGTGCTTTTGGGTAATAAGTCCTGTTTTGTGGTAGTTTGTGCCAGTTGATGGTGGTGTAAAGGCATCTCTGTCGTAACAGAGCACATAGGGCAGGAGATAAGCTGATGAGGAGACTTACCCAGCTGGGCTGCTGTAATCCCCATCTAATGCTCACTCTTAGAAGCTAATAGATGGCTACATCATCGTGCCTGCAGTTAGGTTGATGGCTGTGGTGCTGTGTGACCATGGTTAGGCACTGCTGTAGGTGTTTGGTGTCTCATGCTGAGACAAATGGTTTGTGATAGTTTGGGTTCGGCACAGAAGCAGTCGGCCAGTGGCAGTTATCCAGGCCAACCGGAGTCAAAGGGAAGGATTTGTATTCCAAATGAGAGCAAGCCTGTTCCTGCCTTCTCTTGGGAGAGCAGTGTTGGTGTTTTGCTTTGTTGTTCTTCTAACATTTGTCTTCAGGGTCTCTTTGGTGTTTTTGTTGTTGAAAGCATTCTGGGAACTTGGGAATGGAAAGAGTTTTGTCAGCTCCGGGTTTGAAGTTGAAACAGTGATTTGAAACTGTTCATTTTGTGTATTGATAGCTGAGCAGAGAGGAGGAGAAGCTGCTCTGAAGATGAGAGGTTTTAAAGGCTAATGCAGAGGAAAGGTTAAATTCAGGTGCAGTTAAGTAAACAGTGAAGCTGTGACCTTGTGCAGGATTTGTGTGCAGGTGCCGCTTTCAGTTCTTGCACAGGGGAGATATATAAAGATACATGATTTTAATCCTAGTTGAGTACTAACAGCTGATGTAAAGAAGAAAGAAATTAACACTACAGATCGTGCATATGCAGGGTGGAAATTGTCTTTGAATGGAAGTGTTCAAAGCAGGTACTAGAAAATGACCAAACACTGTGAACTGACTCCTCTACCTTCCAGTGTATTTAGAAGCATTTTGTTGACTAAATGAAGAACAACTGAACAACTCTGCCCTTTTTTCAGTGTAGCTGCACTGTGAGTGCATTCTCTTTCAGACAGAACACCAGCAGCAGAACAGTAAGGTTGTTAAAAATCCACCTTCCCTCCCTGTTACTGTTTCTCCTTCCCCTCCTTGAATTCTTGAGTCTCTACATACTGCTGAACCTGAAAACATCACCACAAGTGTCGACACACAAACCTGTACAGAGTTAACTGCATTACTACAGTTGGAATAAATCATAAAGCAATCCACATGTAGGAGATAGAAAATACTCCTGTTTGGATGCTTTTGTGTAGTGCATTTATGACCAATGTGCAGTGTTTAAGATTAAAGAAAATGCAGTTTGTTTTCAGCAAGACAAGACTGGCTCTGAACTTAATCATGAGTACTGTGGAGCTGAATAACTCTTGGTGATTTTATTCTGGTACTTGATCAGCCTACAAGGAAGCTGAAAATAAAACTGGTTAGGTAATGGTTTTCCCCTTTTACAGTTCTGGTCAGAGTGTTTTATTGTGAGTTGTGCTGGCTTGGGTTGCACTTGCCCTCTAGTGCAGCTCTAACTACATGTGAAGCTGTGGCCTTTTTCTTCCTGCCTTCTTGAATTTTAAAGTTGCTGCAGCTTTCTCTTAAGAAATTTCACTCTTCAGCCTAAGGGATTGGTCTCAGTTTAACTAGATAATGTGGCTACCTTCCTAGCTCTCTCAGAACAGTGAACATCCTGTGCTGTGTTAATGACCTCCTCTGACATCCCAATCTGGAAAGCACAAATGCTGAGTGTGTCATTAAGCAGCTCTAACCAGTACTTAAGCTCTGGTAGAGCAAAAGTGTTTGAAAGGGAATCTGCTTCACCTTCCAAAAGTGATTCATAGGTTCATAGAATCAAGGAGGTTGGAAGAGACCTCCAAGCTCATCCAGTCCAACCTAGCACCCAGCCCTAGACAATCAACCAGACCGTGGCACTAAGTGCCCCAGCCAGGCTTTTCTTGAACACCTCCAGGGATGGCAGCTCCACCACCTCCCTGGGCAGCCCATTCCAATGCCAATCATTCTCTCTGGCAACAACTTCCTCTTAACATCCAGCCTAGACCTGCCCTGGCACAACTTGAGACTGTGTCCCCTCATTCCATTGCTGGTTTGGGTTGGAAGGAACCTTAAACATCATCCAGTTCCAACCTCTTTGCCATGGGCAGGGACACTTCCCACTAACCCAGGTTGCTCAAAGCCTCATCCAGCCTGGTCTTGAAGACCACCCTAGTTAACCTGTTCCAGTGTTTCACCACCCTCACTAAAGAATTTCTTCCTAATCTCCAGTCAAATCTGCCCTCAGGCTCCAATCCATTCTCTCTCCCTTGTAAAAAGTCCCTTCCTGGCTTTCTTGTAGAACCCCTTCAGATACTGGAAGGCTGCTCTAAGGTGTCCCTGGAGCCTTTTCTTCTCCAGGCTGAACAGCCCCATCTCTCTCAGCCTGTCCCTGTATGGGAGGTTCTCCAGCTCTCTGATCATCTTGGTGACCAGCACTTCAATGTCCCTCTTATGCTAGGGGCTTAAAGCAGAGCAATTTATTGATGTTCTTTCTAAACCAGCTCATCAGTTGGACTGGGTGAAATTGGGGTTGAGATGCAGGATTTGGGGTTTAAAGATGGAATTTTGAGGGAGTACCATTTACACCTGAAAGGGAGGTTGCTATTTTCTCTCATTGTGCTGACAAGTCATCTCTTCCACAGCGTGCACACAGAGCTGATTCACTGGCATGTTGTTAAAATACACTGAAGAGATTTAAACATCCTTTTGAATTTCTCTTCAGAAACATTAAAAATTACTGCCTCTGAGACTGTAGGAGCTGTTGCAGGAATTCAGATGCCCTCTTCTGAGTTAGAAAAGCTGTTGCATGACTCTTAATTACTACACTTTGGTCATCTAAATGTTTTTATTCTATCTGGTTGCAACATCCTAAAGACCTCTGTTCTTCTGGTTGTGCAAACACGTCTGCTAACACTAATGAATCCAGAAAGCTAATAGCTCTGCAGTGCTGGGCTTGGCTGTGTGATGTCATCTGAGCTGTGGAAGTTGAATGTGGAGATCATTATTCCAGCCTGCCTGATGGATCTTGGATATCAGATGTGGCTGTCCAGTGCAATAAGTGCACGTTTGCAATGCTGTCTGTAAGGCAGCTAAGTGCATGTTGGGCTTTACAGAAAACTGGAATTGGCAAATGTGACTGGCACCAAATCACTCTTACCTGCTCCCCACCACCCACCCTGCCTCCACTGGCACTCACCTCAATACTTTCCTGTTCTCCTGAGCATTTCTCTGGTGAAACATGGTGGTTGAGAAGGTAGTGTGCAGTGGTGGACTTATGGCAGAGCTTTTAACATTGATTTTCCACCCCCCTGCCCCCCTATCCCCTTCCCCCCAGCTTCTAAGTGTTTGTATTTTTTTTTAAAGTGTGTGGAGAGCTGATATCAATTAAATGCTAATTAGCCACAGGGTTAAGACAGTTACAGAATCGTAGAATCGAGCAGGTTGGAAGAGACCTCCAAGCTCATCCAGTCCAACCTAGCACCCAGCCCTGTCCAGTCAACCAGACCATGGCACTAAGTGCCCCATCCAGGCTTTGCTTCAACACCTCCAGGGACAGCAACTCCACCACCTCCCTGGGCAGCCCATTCCAATGCCAATCACACTCTCTGCCAAAAACTTTCTCCTAACATCCAGCCTAGACCTCCCCTGTCACAACTTGNTAGACCTCCCCTGGCACAACTTGAGACTCCATCCCCTTGTTCTTTTGCTGGTTTCCTGGCAGAAGAGACCAACCCCACCTGGCTACAGCCTCCCTTCAGGTAGTTATAGACAGCAATGAGGTCTGCCCTGAGCCTCCTCTTCTGCAGGCTGCACACCCCCAGCTCCCTCAGCCTCTCCTCACAGGGTTTGTGTTCCAGTGCCAATCGCCAGCTTTGTTGCCCTTCTCTGGACACCTTCCAGCACCTCAACATCTCTCTTGAATTGAGGGGCCCAGAACTGGACACAGGACTCAAGGTGTGGACTGAGCATTGCTGAGCACAGGGGCAGAATAACCTCCCTTGTCCTACTGGCCACACTGTTCCTGATACAGGCCAGGATGCTGTTGGCTCTGCTGCCCACCTGGGCACACTGCTGCCTCTGCTTCAGCTACACTCTACCAGCACCCCCGAGGCCCTTTCTGCCTGGCTGCTCTCAGCTATTCTGTCCCCAGCCTGTAGTGCTGCTTGGGGTTGTTGTGAACAAAGTGTAGAACCCTGCACTTGGCCTTGTTCAATCTCATCCCATTGGCCTCTGCCTACCTATCCAGCCTAGCAAGCTCCCTCTGCAGGGCTCTCCTACCCTCCAACAGATCAACACCTGGTCCTAGCTTGTAACATCAGCAGGTGCCAGACTGTACAGGGTAAACCATAGTTCTGGAATTGTGAAGCTTTTCTTCAGTAGATGATAGACTTCAATCTGAGCATGTGGAGTCTCATCTCTTGAATCTGTTCTTACCTGTAAGAATTTCAGTGGCATTTACAATTTCTTAGTCAGGAAAGACATAAAATTTTCTCTGTGTGCTCCTTGACACTGAAAACATTGAGCTGCTTCATCAGCTGAAAGGCCAGGATCAATATTTGGATGTAATAAGCAAGCTAACTTTATTAAGAAAGCTTTTTAAACCCTGGTAATGGTTCTGCTGATGAGAACAGAGCACGAGGAATGTGTTTGTCCATTGTCTGTTTGATTTTTAGGAGCCTTTCAACCTAAAGAATTCTTTTTCTCAGTCCTAAACACAGGCTGAGTTCTAATATCATGAGAATAGCAACTGCCACTATTTCTCCAGGGCCTAGTGTGTTTTTTCCTTTGATCAGGTGCTATAAAACACTTGGGTTAGTATCAGAAGTTAGCAAGGGTGTGTTTTCAAGATGATGGATGTGTGAAAAGCTCACTCACTCCTGTCCCAGTGTTGTCATGAAGTGTTTAATGTGACTATATGGAGGTTTGTCTTGGTGATGATCTTCCTCTTGATGCATGTGTATATAGGGTATCAGGAACAGTGTGGCCAGACAAGGGAGGTTATTCTTTCCAGGAGGTTATTCTTCCCTTGTACTCAGCACTGGTCAGGCCACACCTTGAGTCCTGTGTCCAGTTCTGGGCTCCTCAATTCAAGAGAGATGTTGAGGTGCTGGAACATGTCCAGAGAAGGGCAATGAAGCTGGTGAAAGGCCTGGAGCACAGCCCTGTGAGGAGAGGCTGAGGGAGCTGGGGGCGTGCAGCCTGCAGAAGAGAAGGCTCAGGGCAGACCTCATTGCTGTCTGCAACTACCTGAAGGGAGGCTGTAGCCAGGTGGGGTTGGTCTCTTTTGCCAGGCAAGCAGCAACAGCAGAAGGGGACACAGTCTCAAGTTGTGCCAGGGCAGGTCTAGGCTGGATGTTAGGAGGAAGTTGTTGTCAGAGAGAGTGATTGGCATTGGAATGGGCTGCCCAGGGAGGTGGTGGAGTTGCCATCCCTGGAGGTGTTGAAGCAAAGCCTGGCTGAGGCACTTAGTGCCATGGTCTGGTTGATTGTCTAGGGCTGGGTGCTAGGTTGGACTGGATGATCATGATTCTGTGATTTGAAGTTACTTTATTAACTTCCCTATCTCTAAGTTGTTTCTGTGTCCATACCCTGCCTTAACATAGTCATTTTTAATATAGCAATGTTAAACTGCAGGCAGAACTTCCCGGCTGTCTTTTGTCTTAGTGCAGCTCTCTTGTTGCTTGAGTGGAGCATATCCAGAGAAGGGCAACAAAAGCTGGTGGAGGGCCTGGAACATGAGGAAAAGGATCTGGAGAACTTCTGAGGGAACTGGGGTCGCTCAGCCTGGAGTAAAGGAGGCTCAGGGGAGACCTCATTGCTCTCTACAACTCCCTGAAAGGAGGTTGGAGCCAGATGGAGGTTGGTCTCTTCTGCCCAGGGACAAGTGATAGGACAGGAGGAAGTGTGTGATAGTTTGAGAGTTGCCTGCTCCCAAACTCTTATTAAATCACTCAGACAGCTGGAAGTTAAGGAACAAAGCTCTCTATTTACAGCTTAGCACAGTATACAAGCAGGTAGTTACAATATTTACAGCTACAGACAGAAATATACAAGTTAAAGGTACTACAGAAACACAACAGAAAACAGAGTCCTCAGGACAGGCTTCCACCTTCTTTCTACCCCTTCCACCTTCTCCTAGAGTTTGCTTTATGTGCAAGGTGAGTTTGGAGGATGGGTAGGGAGGGTTATAAAGCAGAAGGATTAGTTACACAGAAGCAGCCCAGGGAGAACAGCACAGGCACAGGCTGTGACAGAGCCCCCTACACACTGACTCTCCTGCTCTGTCTTATCTATGTTTTGTGTTCTTGTTCTTATACATCTCAGCAAGCCTATGAGTGAAGTAGACATCAGCATTGTTTCCTTTTCACAGCCTATCATCTAGTTTTTTCTCTTTAAAATATTCAAGTTAGCCTCAAACTAGCACAAAGAAGCCTCAAGTTGTGGCAGGGGAGGTTTAGGTTGGGCATGAAGTACAGTTTCTTCCCCAACTGGGTTGTCACAGGCCTGGTCCAGACTGCCCAGGGCAGTGGTAGATCCCCATCCTGGAGGGGTTTCAAAGCCATGGACATGTATAGGTTGAATGTTAGAAGGATGTTCTTGACAGAGTGAGTGATTGGCATTGGAATGGGCTGCCCAGGGAGGTGGTGGAGTTGCAATCCCTGGAGGTGCTCAAGCAAAGCCTGGATAAGGCACTTAGTGCCATGGTCTGGTTGATTGGCTAGGGCTGGGTGCTAGGTTGGACTGGCTGAGCTTGGAGGTCTCTTTCAATCTGGTTGATTCTGTGATTCTCTGTGGTGCTGAGGGACATGGTTTAGTGGTGACTTGGCAGTGCTGAGTTAATAGTTGGGCTTAATGATCTTCAAGATCTCTTTTAACCTGAATGATTCTGTGCTGAGTGAGCTATCAGCCTGATCAGGCTCTTGTTGAACCCTGTTTGATTCACTGCTCTCTTTCTAAATGCTGCTGAAGTGCTCCTCCCTCTGAAAGTTACAGGCTCACAGTAGTTGATATTTTATATTTGCTACTAGGAGAAAAATGCATATTGAAAATGTGTCAGGCTTTATTTCTGAGTTCATTACTCTGCATAGGAGCCAACAGCTTGTTGAGAGGCCAGAGAGGCAGTTTAAACCCAACTCTTGAGCACTGCTCCTGCTGTTTTTCACTTCATCTCGGTCAGGCCTTGCTTCATTAAAATCAGTAGACAGAAAGAAAGGTTTGAAATACCTTCTGCTGCCATCCTTTGGATATGTAGCACTATTTAATCAAGGGGCAGAAAGCAGGAAGTGAAATGGCATTTGTTGGGATCAGTGCTTGCTCTGTGGCCATCTGAGAGGTGTGAAAAGTAAACCTTGCATCCTGCTTATCTGCTGTCCCTTTCCTCCCAAGTGGTGTTGTTATACATAGCCTCTGTGCACCTCCGGAGTGGAGCGTGGCAGCCAAGCAGCAATGCTGCCCAGCTGGGCAGGGACGCTTGGATCAAGGACACTGGGACAAACCCAGCTTTGAAAAGTTCTGGGAGCTTGCAGGGAACAGATGAGTCCTTGTTCTTTCAAGGCATGTCCCCAAACCCTGTTTTCCTTGATGCTGGAAAAGCCATTTGAGCTGTTATGACGCAAATGCTCTGGCCCCAAGCTTGGCTTTTTTGTTTTGGTTTTTAATCTGATTTTTAGTTGATGAAGGTGAAAGTTTTTGCTACTTAGAAGAATCAGATTTCTGTGTGTCAAGTTAGGCTGCATTTTAGTGTGAGTACATTAGTCTTACAGAATTCAGACTGAATGTGAGGAGGAAGTTGTTGAGCATGAGAGTGGTAAGAAGCTGGAATGGGTTGCCCAGGGAGGCGGTTGAGGCTCCATCCCTGGAGGTGTTTAAGGCCAGGCTGGATGGGGCTCTGGCCAGCCTGATCTAGGGTTGGAGCTAAATGATCTTTGTGGTCCCTTCCAACCCTAACTGATTCTATGATTCTAGAATCACAGAATGCCTTAGGTTGGAAGGGACCTTAGGGATCATGTGCTCCAACCTCCCTGCTGTGGCAGGGACACCTCTCAACCAGTTTCAGCTGCTCAAGGCCTCATCCAACCTGCCCTTGACCACCTCCAGGCAGGGGGAATCCACAGTGTCTCTGGGCAGGCTATTCCAGAGCCCTTCTGCCCTCATACTGAAGAACTTCTTCCTAAAATCCAGTCTAAACCTAATCTCCCTCAGCTTAAAACCATTCTTCCTTGTCCTGTCACTGGACACCCTTCTGAAAAGTCCTTCTGCAGCCTTCCTGTCTCCTACAGTATCACAGTTCAAAGGGGGAGCTGAAGGTAAAAAAATAGATGTGATGTAAAATCCCTGTTTGGTCTCTAGCATCCTTCCTCCAGCTCTTTTGTAAGCACTCTTCATATTTCTTTCTCCTGAAATAACTGTTGGCTCCTGAGTATCAAGTTGGTCAATGACTTGACCTTGTTCCCAAAGCTTCTCATGTAACAGGGATTTCTCAGGAATTGCTCTTCTGTCTTTGCAACCAAAGAGAGCTCAACGTTGCTGGGTTTGCAGCTGGGAAAACGTTGTGGAATGTCTTCATCACCTGTTGAGGATGGTAGTGGAAAGTAGAATCAGTTTGTTTATCCCCCTTCATTCATTAAACTATTAATGTCAGCCATTGAAATAAACACCATTGTGATAGGCATGTTATGAATGAAAGCTATGTCTGCCATCTGCTTCCAAAGGCCTTTGATCTTGCTTGCTGGAGTCTCCTGTTTGCCTTAACGTGGGAGTAAGAGGAGACAGGAAGCTCCTTTGGGTTAGCATAGACTAAATTGGAATATAATATGTGATGGCTTTTTTACTTCACTGGATTATGTGACACAAACCTCTCTCCCTTCCTGTTTAGGAGGAAACAAAACAGTTGTTGAATCAACAGAAGTCTGGATCTCGCTCAGACTCACGAGAGGATGAAATCTCTCCTCCTCCTCCTATGAACCCTGTGGTTAAGGGTCGAAGAAGGCGTGGGGCCATCAGTGCAGAAGTCTATACAGAAGAGGATGCTGCATCTTATGTTAGAAAGGTGCTTTGACTTTGAAGTGTTGCTAAAAGCTGCCATCTGCCAGCCAAGGGTTTATCTAAGACCACTTTCTATCCAATCTATTAAAGAACACAGCTCCTGCAGCCTGCTGAGCCTTGTGTTCGCTGTAAAAAGCAGAGCTGTTTGGATAGGTGGTTAATTGGAGGTTAGAATAAACTGCCATGCAATTAGACCAGTTAGGCATAATTTAGACCTGTTCCTTTTGAAGTCATTTATATTTAGATGTACATTTTATTTATATATATTACATATATAAACAATTTGCTTCCAGTCATTGGACAGCTTTAACAACATCACTTCTACCCTGATGGCAGAACAAACTTGCTGCTGTTTCTGAGAGGACACAGGTGGGGTAGATACTTGAACTCAGTCAAAAAAACCCCAAACCCAAACTCTTCCAAACTTAGCTTGGAATGATGCTTTTAGACTTGCATAAAAGAATCCCAGGTGTTATTATTTAGCTGCTGCACAAAACATTGACTGTTTGGTTTTAGATTTGTAGTGCTTGAAAGGAAGAGGAGAAGCTCAGAGAGTGTTTTGTAGCAATCATATCATTTATTTAGATCGATTTATATCCAGGGGAATGCAGAAGTTTGGCATCAAAAACACTAACCCATCCCTTTTCTGATTCTGTCTTAGGTTATTCCAAAAGATTACAAGACCATGGCTGCTTTGGCAAAAGCTATTGAGAAGAATGTGCTTTTTGCCCACCTTGATGATAATGAAAGAAGGTAGGAATAGATCTTTGTAGCCTTCAAGTGTCTTAAAGTGCAAACTGCAGAGCTGCTAAATGTCTCCTCACCTGCACAGCCTCTTCACACCAGGCAGTGCAAGCATGCAGAGGCTGTAGGAGAAGTGAAAGGGTTGTAGGGAGGGATTCTTCACAGAGAGTGATTGGCACTGGAATGGGCTGCCCAGGGAGGTGGTGGAGTTGCTGTCCCTGGAGGTGTTGAAGCAAAGCCTGAATGAGGCACTTAGTGCTATGGTCTGGTTGATTGTATAGGGCTGGATGCTAGGTTGAACTGGCTGAGCTTGGAGGTCTCTTCCAACCTGGTTGATTATATGACTGTGTGTGGCAGCTGCCCAGGCATTTGTCTCATTCTGGTTTCCTTTCCTTCAGTGATATCTTTGATGCCATGTTCCCTGTCATATACATTGCAGGAGAGACTGTCATACAGCAAGGCAAGTGACAGTGTTTACGCTGGTGAATGAGCTGGAGATGCTGAGTATGCTCTGGCCTAGTGCTCTTGTTCTGGGTGGGCATGGGTTGAACATAAAAGCATTGCCAAGAGTGCAGTGACCCTTTCTTGCTGTCTTCTCCAAAGCACAGCTCATGCTGAAGTGGGAAGGGGAGCAGCTATAGGTCGAGGTGGCTTTGTTGCTTGTGTTCTCCATCGGAAAGGTTGTCATCTGCTGGCTCTGTAGGATGTGTTGGGTCAGGTTATGGATCCAGGATAGCTTTCCAGTAATCCTGGAAGTGATCTCACCCCTACCAGTAGATGTCCTCTTTGACAGGACTGAGCAGTGTGACATCAGCAAACCAGGCAATTTCACCCTGCTTGCTGGGCAAAAAGTTGTCTCTGCCAGCTTTTGTTGGATTCTGAACATCAGAGTTGGCAGAGATGCTACGTCTGTGAAAGGCTGAGAGCTTTACTCCCTTTCCTTTTTCCCTCTTTAGGTGATGAAGGTGATAACTTCTACGTTGTTGATCAAGGAGAAATGGATGTAAGCATGTTTGGTTGTTTATTAATGCCATGCCTGGTTGGTTATTAATGCCATGTGCACCCCTAGCACAACAGTCTGATATTTGTAGGCCTCTTCTACAGATCCTTCCTCTAGCAGCTTTTCTCACAGAAAGCTAATTCCAGAAGCTTGTTCTGCTGTGGAGCCTCTTTGCTCCTGGACAGCTCAGTTTTGCAGCACAGAGTATGTGTTGAGTGTCAAAATGAAAGGTTCAGACCCAAACACAGCTGTGATCCTTTACAAGTGCAGGGTGGAGGTGTGGGACAACCTGTAGGAGTGATCAGCCCTTGCATTTTCCAGACCACCTAATCTGTAACTTTCTCTGACAGAGGCTTTGAGATTTTATATCCTATCAAAGGGTCTCAGGAGCCTCTGTAGTCTTTGTGCATGTCACGTTGAAGAGTCTCTTTGGCAGTTTAAACTGTGTTTGGGACTGGGATTGACTGCAAAGTGTTGATGAAACCCCGAAGCAGTCAACTCTGACTACACCGATGTGAGAATTTCCCTTTCTTGTAGAGGAAATCTGGGATGGCAGCAGCTATATGTTGTCTCTGACCAGCTCATGAGGCACCCTGGGCCTTGGCTGACCACCATGCACTGCTTTTCAGGTCTATGTGAACAGTGAGTGGGCCACCAGTGTTGGGGAGGGCGGAAGCTTTGGGGAGCTTGCCCTCATTTACGGAACTCCTCGCGCTGCCACCGTCAAAGCGAAGACAAACGTCAAGTTGTGGGGCATTGACAGAGACAGCTATAGAAGGATCCTGATGGCAAGTATTCTTCTGGCTGACCTGTGCCATGGGTCATTGGCTCAAGTGGCTGTGGCCACCAGCTGGGGTTATGCTTTTAGGTTTGCTTTTTTTTTGCTTAGCTTCTCGTTGCCAGGCTTGGGAAATGCAAGAGGCATGAGGTGCGGCGGGTCAGAGTGCAACATCCTGCACCTGAGTTGGGCCAGTCCCAGGCCCAGATAGAAACTGGGTACAGAGTGGGTTGAGACTAGCCCTGAAGAGAAGGGCTTGGGGGTGTTGATAGATGAAAAGCTACTGGAACATGTCCAGAGGAGGGCACCAAGGCTGGTGAGGGGCCTGAAGCACAGCCCTGTGAGGAGAGGCTGAGGGAGCTGGGGGTGTGCAGCCTGCAGAAGAGGAGGCTCAGGGCAGACCTCATTGCTGTCTACAACTACCTGAAGGGAGGCTGTAGCCAGGTGGGGTTGGGCTCTTCTGCCAGGCCAGCAGCAAAAGAAGAAGGGGACGTAGTGTGAAGTTGTGCCAGGGGAGGTCTAGGCTGGATGTTAGGAGGAAGTTGTTGGCAGAGAGAGTGATTGGCATTGGAATGGGCTGCCCAGGGAGGTGGTGGAGTCACCATCCCTGGAGGTGTTGAAGCAAAGCCTGGATGAGGCACTTAGTGCCATGGTCTGGTTGATTGGCCAGGGCTGGGTGCTAGTTTGGACTGGCTGAGCTTGGAGGTCTCTTCCAACCTGCTTGGTCTAATAAATGTCCAAGCTACTGCTCAACTTGTTAGATGCTCTGATTCTGCTCTGCATTTGGCTTGCAGTGTGTGTGTGTGTATGACCAGGTTGGGGTGACTGACTTGGAGCAGAGGGTTGTGAATTTTGGTAAGATTATGCATTTAAGAAACATTAAGTTCTTTATGAAGGTTGCTGAGCTCCTGATGTTAATTCAGTTTGAAACCAGTTCATCTTGTGGGTTTGGGTCCTGGGAGGCAGGATGTGGTGTGTCTTGTTACATCTATTTTTGTCCTGGGTTTTTGTTTGAAGCTTCAAGTAAAACATGGAGCAGTAAGAAAACTTAGTGTGTGCTTGCTTGGGTTTTATTTTCTCTAGGGGAGTACTTTGAGGAAGAGGAAGATGTATGAAGAATTCCTTAGTAAAGTATCTATATTGGGTAAGTGAGAGGATTTATTTTACTCTGGAGTAGAAGAAATTGCCAGGTTGGAGTGAAGCTGTTGCCCAGCACTGTGATCATTGCAGGTCATTGTGATAATCCATCAAAACTGACCCCAAAGCCTCTTCTGCATTATCCCAAAGTAATAATTCTAAGTCAAGTCTGGAGAGAGCTGATGAAGCGTCAAGGGAATTGTGTCCAGCAGATCCCCTTCCCTTCCACACTGCCTTGGTGAGACCACACCTGGAATACTGTGTCCAGTTTTGGGCTCTCCATCATCCTCATAGCTCTCTGCTGGACTCTCTTCAGTGGATCCCTGTCCCTTTGGAATTGAAGGGACTGAAACATCTCTCTTGAGAGACCTGGGGCTGTTTAGTCTTGATAAGTTCCCTGACAGCCTTCTCCTCTCAACATCTATAAATATCTGAGGGATGAGGCTCTTCAGCCTGGAGAAGAAAAGGCTTTGAGGAGATCCTGTAGTAGCCTTCCAGTATGTGGAAGGGGCCTACAGGAGGGCTTGGGCCAGAGGCTTGACAAGGTCTTATAATAACAGGACGAGGAGGAATGAGTTTAAACTGACAGAGGGGAGATTGAAACTGGATGTTAGGAACAAGTTCTTTGCAGTGAGGGTCGTGAGACACTGGTACAGGTTGCCCAGGGAGGTTGTGGAGCACAGAAGCACAGAATGTGATCTTTGATCACATTCTGTGCTTCTGTGCTCCACAACCTTCCTGGTGGTGTTCAAGACCAGATTGGATGAGGCCTAGAGTGACCTGTTGTAGTGTGAGGTGTCCCTGCCTACGGCAGGGGGTTGGAACTGGATGATCTTTGAGGTCCCTTCCAACCTAAACCATTCTAAGATGAAGGTGCCAGGCTCTTTTTGGTGCTGCCCAGTGTCAGGACAAGGAACAACAAATACATGCTAGAACACAGGAGGTTCCACATCACCATGAGGAGAAACATCTTTCTGGAGCAGGCTGCCCAGAGAGGTTGTGCAGTCTCCTCTTTTGGAGAGATTCCAAACTCATCTGCATGCTTTCCTGTGCAGCCTGCCTTAGGTGATCCTGCTTTGACAGGAGGGTTGGACTGGGTGATCTTTAAAGGTCCCTTCCAACCTCTACCATTCTGTGATGTACAAGTCAGATTGAGCTCTGTCTAATGAGTGCCTTGAGAAGCTGACTTTGGTAATGAATTCTGCAGAGTCTCTGGACAAGTGGGAGCGACTCACCGTAGCTGATGCCTTGGAACCAGTACAATTTGAGGATGGCCAAAAGATTGTGGTCCAGGGAGAGCCAGGGGATGAATTCTTCATCATTTTGGAGGTAAGTAAGGTCAAAAAGAAAAGATTAATTCATTGAAAGAACTTTACTGCATTTTCTTCTTATGAGACATGGTTTATTCTGCCCCTTAAATAGACACTTGGAGTGAAATGAAATAGAGGAATGGACTTGCCCAGCAAGATTCTCTTTCTCTAGGAATTCAGGGGGGTTGGACTAGGTGACCTTTGGAAGGCTCTTCCAACCCAAGCCATTCTCTGATTCTTTACATGCAGAAGCTTATATTTAGCTTTGCTATTTCTTACAAACGATGCTCCTGGGAGAAAAAGAGAAGTGACAAGTTTCTGCCAGAAACCAGTTTCTCTTCTAGTCACAGGAGACCCACTCTGGGTAGTTAGGAATATCCTGCTAGTGGAGGCATTGTCTTCTGTCTGAGTTGTTTGGGTTTTTTCTGCTGGTCATAGTGGGATATTTGGTGTTAGGAGATAAAACCAGGGAGAAATTAGTGCTGTGGGCAGAGAAATACCCAAAGACGTTTTCTGCTGAGAGAGGAAGGAGGCCCAGCTGCTTTTCCACAGCAGTCTGGTGAGCTGTGCAAGGGCCAAAGTGTACTTTTCACCATCTGAGACATCCTAACAGTCCTTTCTGCAAAGCAGCTGACTCCTGGTTGGATTTGGTGTTGGGAGTGATGCTGGAAGTGGCAGGATTTGACTTGCTGTGCTCGCTTGCAGGGCACAGCTGCAGTCTTACAGCGTCGGTCAGAAAATGAAGAGTTTGTTGAAGTGGGCAGACTGGGACCTTCTGATTATTTTGGTGAGTTCCAGAGTGGTGGTTCCAAACACCACTGCCACCATCTTAACCTCTGCTGGTTTGGCTGCTCTGGGTGGTAGCGATGGGATGGATTTGCTTGATAGCTGTTTTGCCTAACTCCTGTGTTTTCCCCCGGGGTCAAGTGAGTGCTGGAGTCACTTGGCATCGAGGAGGGTGGGTGTGCCACAGAAATGTGAGCTTTCTGGAGGACTTTGGCTTAGAAAGGGCCTGTGGTGGCTTGGTCTGACCTCCCTGCTCTGAGCAGAGCTAATGCTGAAGTTACATCATACCGCTCGGGGCTGTGTCTAGTTGAGCTTCTTGTGTCTCCAAGGGTGGAGATCCCACAGCCTCTCTGGGAATTCTCTTTCACTGTTTAACCAGCCTTGTTGTGAAGAAGTTTCTTGTCTTTATGACTGACAGGAATTTCCTGTTCTGCAACTTGGTGCTCTCTGTCTGGCTTTCACTGTGCAGAGCAGTCTAGTTTTGTCTTGATAATCACTCTTTGGGTAGCTGAAGGGCAGCAGTAAGATTCCCTCCTTAGTTGCCTTCTCTCTATGTCACACTAACCTAACTCTTTCACCATCAGTTTGTACATCCTGTGCTGCACTCCCATAACCAGTTGGGTGGCACTGCTGGACTTGCTCTGCTTTGTCAGCACCTTGATGTCCAGCCTAAATCTCCAGTGTCAAACCATTCCTCCTCATCCTATCCCTACAAGCCCTTCTAAACAGAACCTCCCCAGCCATTCAGGTGTTGAAATGCAGCTGTAAGGTCACTGTGGAGCTGAACAGCCCAAATTCTTTCAGCTTGTCTTCATAGCAGAGGTGCTTCAGCCCTCTGATCATCTTTGTGGCCTCCTCTGGACCCGCTGCATCAGGTCTATGTTCCTCTGCTTCTGGGGGTCCCATAGCTGGACACAGTGCTCAGGTGAGGTGGGGCAGAGTGGACACAGTCCTCCAGTAGTCCAAGTGCACACTGCTCAAGTATTCCTAGCACTCCAGTGTCCCAAGTGCACACTACTCCAGTATTCCCAGTCCTCCAGTAGTCCAAGTGCACACTACTCCAGTATTCCCAGTCCTCCAGTAGTCCAAGTGCACACTACTCCAGCATTCCCAGTAGTCCAAGTGCACACTACTCCAGTATTCCTACTCCTCCAGTTCCCCAAGTGCACTCTACTCCAGCATTCCCAGTAGTCCAAGTGCACACTACTCCAGTATTCCTACTCCTCCAGTTCCCCAAGTGCACTCTACTCCAGCATTCCCAGTAGTCCAAGCAAGGTCTCAGCAGAGCAGAGCAGCAGAATCACCTCTCTCGCTCGCTCCGATCGGCGTCGAGCCCTGAATTCCCTTCCGTTCATCTCCCGCAGGGGTCAGAACCAAGCAGGCTGTTTTCTCCCCCTGCTGTGGCTGCCCATTGTTGATGGCTGTTTGCCCTCTCCTCTTGCCCTAGGTGAGATAGCTCTGCTGATGAACCGTCCCCGTGCTGCCACAGTGGTTGCTCGTGGCCTGTTGAAATGCGTGAAGCTGGATCGACCCCGGTTCGAACGGGTGCTGGGGCCCTGCTCGGATATCCTCAAGAGAAACATCCAACAGTACAACAGTTTTGTATCACTGTCTGTCTGAAACCTCCCTCCCTGCCCAAAACCTGCTTCACCAACGCAGACTGCTTTATTACCCTTGTGCAGAGCCACATTGCCACTGGCATTTTGCAGCTTTTCCTGTCTCGTTTTAAACTTAGAAACAACAAAAGAAAGAAAACAAATGAAAAAGAAAAGAAAACAAACAAATAATTGCTTACCACAGCACTGTTTTGAATTGTAGAGCATATTAGTTTCTGTGCTCTGTGTCCCATTCATAGGAAAAAGCTCTATGATTTGTTTTGGTTTTGCTCTTATGGCTTCTCTTTGTGCAACAAAAGTCCAACTTGGGCAACTGCAGCCTCGTTTCAGGAGGGAAGAGATCTCCTGGCACCGTGCCCATAGCCATAGAGTAAGGAGGTGACAGCAGAGGGGAGATGAAAATCCTTTTTCAGATCTTTCTCAAAGAGTTGGACAGATTTTTAAGGCTGTGCTCATACTCTGCTGTCTTTCTTTTGTTTTTTTGAATGAGAACTGCCCTTGTAAATTGAGTTTCTCGAGGCTGGGAGGGGGAAGATTGCTTTTCGTTTTCTGGGTGCTGTAATCCTGGGTTCAATCATGAGGCAGCAGCTGCTAAGAAAGCCACAGCTGGAATCTAACAGTCTAATTGTTCCTGTGTCTGCTGGTTTAAGATTGCTTAGTAATGTTTTTTTTTCTCTTTTGGTCAAGTGTAAAAGCTTTCAAGGTTAAACAGTTCTGGTGAACTACTGCAGTTGTTCCTTCATTTGCTGACTTGCTGCAGCTGAGCTCTGGTGGTTTTTTTTTTTTCCTTAGTGATCAATCCACCATTTCAAACTCCTCCTGTTCAAAGTGGCAAGAACCAAATGTTACATGAAATGCCTGACTTATTTTTTGGTTTGGGTCTCTAGGCCATAGGTTGGTGTAAGAGTGGTGCAGCTATCCAGCTGTTAGTCATGTTCCAGTCCTTAGATCAATGTAGAAATTGGAAGCAAGCATTTTAATTCCCCTTGTGACTTGCTTTGTATTTCTCAGTTGACTCTTTTTTTGTTAATGATCACCACTTCAGGTGACTCTTTGTTACCAAGGAAGTGGGGGGGGGGGAGGGGAAAAACAGGTTGAGTATTTTTGACCAGCAGCAGTGGCAGGATTGCTGGTCCCTGTTGATACCATGACACTTGGTAGAGAATGTGAGGCAGAAAAAGTGAATGTTTTAACTTTCCTGCCACACTGATTTTTTTTTTCTATTGTGGTGGCTGTTTTGTTTTGTGTTTTTTTTTTTTCAAGCCAATCAGTTCATTTTTACAAATGGTTCATTCTAAATCCACTTTCAATCCACCAGCTGCACTCTCTTCCTTTTAGCTTCTGCAACTGACACCTCTTTTCATACCCTTTCTTCCTTCCAAGTTCAATATGTTGCCGAGTCTTAAATGTAGCTCAGTATTTACCAGCTTTGTGTTCCATTACTCTGTGCACACCAATACTTCCCACATGTTTTTACTGAATTCCACAGATCAGTAGTGCTAGGCAATTTTTAAGGTTTCCTTTCAACTGTAGTTTCTATCAAGTAGTGTAGGTTTGTATCTGGGAGTGACAGCAAGCACCTCTGCATTCATTGTGCAACGACTTCTTAATGATGGAGCCTCATTTTGCTTCCTTTCCCAGGGGATGTGGACCCAAATTCAACTGATTTCTTTCTTTCTCCTTCCTTTCTTTCTTTCTCCTTCCTTTCTTTCTTTCTCCTTCCTTTCTTTCTTTCTCCTTCCTTTCTTTCTTTCTCCTTCCCTTCTTTCTTTCTCCTTCCCTTCTTTCTTTCTCCTTCCCTTCTTTCTTTCTCCTTCCCTTCTTTCTTTCTCCTTCCCTTCTTTCTTTCTCCTTCCCTTCTTTCTTTCTCCTTCCCTTCTTTCTTTCTCCTTCCCTTCTTTCTCTCAGGCTTGTAGATAATCAGAAAGAGTTTGCAAACTGATGCAAAAATAGTACTGGGGGTATCAAGCCTTGGCATAAAGGCTTTTAAGGTATTTCTGAACCTAATCCATCATCCTGATCCCAATAGTGGGAATTTAACTGCTTTGTGTTTTGAGTTCTTTACTCAGAAGATGCTGAGTAGAGGATTTTTTTTTGCCAGAAACCTTAAGTACTCAGCAGATGCTACCTTTTTATGGTTCTGGTTTTCATTGCTATCTTAAGTTTTGACTCTCTCCAGGCTTTTTCCCCCTCCCTCCTCCCTTCATATATGTTCTTTGTGTTACTTTAAAGCACCAAAACCTGTAAACTAGTTAAGAGCTCCACACCCCCAGGAAAAAAACCCCAATGCCCATGGTTTTTTTGTTACATATATATATATATAAGGCTTTCTAATCAAGTTTCACTACTGCATCTCTTCAGCTTGCTGTTTAACTCCCTTTTGTAGTTTTACCTACAAGATTTTAAGATAAATCAGCTAAGTCTGAGGTTAAATATTATTCACAGTTATAGCTTTACCTTTGTGTGCAATTGAAATCTGTTTGAAAACAAAACCAACCAACCACAATTGGCATAGTTTTGCCTTAGCTAACATTCAGGGCTTTAGAAAGTGATTTTTTTTCTTCTTCTTGCTAGCCCACCTTTAGCAAACTTCTCAAAGTCTATTGCCCTAGAAAGCTATAGTCAACCAGAGGACCATTTTTGTATTGTTACCTGACTATCTTAAGTCTGATTTACTGTATGTGCTAATATATTCTATGATATTCCTTTTGTTATAGGTTGTCCTAATGGCAGGTAAAGCAATAAAATGATTTAAATTCTTAAATGCAATCAGTCTCCTTTTCTTCTTGCCCCTATCCCTAGGTTGTGTTTTCTGTTGGCCTTAAAGGATGAGGCCTTGAGCAACCTGCTCTAGTGGGAGGTGTCCCTGCCAATGGCAGGGGGTTGGAGCTGAATGATCCTTGAGGTCCCTTCCAACCTAAACCATTCTATGATGCACCAACAGTAATGAGGTGTGGGGGGGGAGAAGTTAGGCAGCTTAATGGATTAGCTGTGTGTTGGCTCTGGAGGGTTGAGTTCAAGTCATGCAGCAGCACAGAATGTTAGGGGTTGGATGGGACATTGAAAGGTCATCAATTGATTGGAAGAGACCTCAAGATCATCCTTCAATTCAAGAGAGATGTTGAGATACTGGAATGGGTCCAGAGAAGGGCAACAAAGCTGGTGAGGGGCCTGGAACACAAACTCTATGAGGAGAGGCTGAGGGAGCTGGGGGTGTGCAGCCTGCAGAAGAGGAGGCTCAGGGCAGACCTCATTGCTGTCTACAACTACCTGAAGGGAGGCTGTAGCCAGGTGGGGTTGGTCTCTTCTGCCAGGCAAGCAGCAACAGAACAAGGGGACACAGAATCAAGTTGTGCCAGGGGAGGTCTGGGCTGGATGTTAGGAGGAAGTTGTTGTCAGAGAGAGTGATTGGCATTGGAATGGGCTGCCCAGGGAGGTAGTGGAGTCACTGTCCCTGGAGGTGTTGAAGCAAAGCCTGGCTGGGGCACTTAGTGCCATGGTCTGGTTGGTTGGATAGGACTGGGTGGGTGCTTGGTTGGACTGGATGAGCTTGGAGGTTTCTTCCAACCCCTCTGCCAGAGCAGGATCACCTAGGGCAGGTCACACAGGAATGCATCCTTGCAGGTTTTGAATGTCTCCAGAGAGGGAGGGTCCACAACCTCTCTGGGCAGCCTATTCCCGTGAAAAAGTTTTTCCTTCTGTTCCTGTGGAACCTCCTCTGCTCCAGTTTGCCCCTGGTACCCCTTGTCCTGTGATTGGACATCCCTGAGCAGAGCCTGGCTCTGTCCTGACACTGCCCTGCTCATCTTTATTAACGTGGCTGAGGTCCCCCCTCAGGTTCTTCTGCTCCAAGCTCGACAGCCCCAGCTCCCTCAGCCTGGCCTCAGAGGGAGTTGCTTCATTCCCATTATCTTTGTGGCTCTGTGCTGGACTATTTCAAGCAATTCCTTGAGGTCCTTCTTGAACTGAGGGGCCCAGAACTGAACACAATACTCCAGATGCAGCCTTGCAGCACAACTGAACCTTTCACCTGGAGCCTGCTCAGAGGTCTTGGTCTCCACAAGCCAGCCCTGTGTGGCATTGGGTGCACACACCTGCTTCTGCAGTGAGCAGGTGCCTATGTGTTGCCTCAGTGCCTCAGCAGCTCCCACTGCTTTGCTCTGTCCACGTGGTTATTGCCCAGCCCAGAGCACATAAGCTTCTTTAAGTTGTCTGCTCCCATCTGAGATACCCTTAATGACAGCTTTGAACTCACAATGGTTAATGATAAATGAGTTCTGGTGGATAACACAGGGAGAAGAGGAGGATTTCTACACTGTGATGTAGAAGATTTGAGAAGTGATGGCTCGAAGCAGCTTAGACTGGACATGTTTTACACCCAGCTCTGAGGAAACAGATGACATTCAGAAGATAACCACAAGAAGAAAAAGGTATCCTTGGAACCCTTTAGTGCCTCAGCTCCTTAAGCATCTGTGGCTTTGTTCCCTTCATCTGCTCCTCCCTTTTCCCCCATCCCTTAGACAAAAAAGTAGGTTGAAAAATTCTATTACCTAAAAAGAAATTTGACCATTTCCACTTCCATCCTTAGACCTGTAACCTGATCTTCTCTTGCCCTGTTCTTCCTCCTGAAGCAGCCAACCCTCACCGGGACACTGTCCAAATGGATCTGGGGCTTGTGATGTGTGGTCAGGGCACCACGAAAATAACCAGTAGAGGGAGATCCAGCTTTGGGAATGCAGCATCCAGCACACCATGCACGTCAACGGTGAGTCAAATCCTTTTTTTCCTTCCATCTCTGCTCTGTCCACAAGAGTAGAAAGGTCTGCAAGCACACCACTGGCCAGGGCTCTGGCTAAAGCTTTGCTTTGGGAAAGCTGGAAGTGGTTGAATCACAGCTTGGGAAAAATTAAAAGTTGATGTGGGTTTGTTTTTTGCTGTTTTGTGGTTGGTTAAGTTTGTGTGGGTGCTAACTTCAGGGTGTTGATTGTAGAATCATAGAATCAACCAGGTTGGAAGAGACCTCCAAGCTTATCCAGTCCAACCTAGCACCCAGCCCTGTCCAAGCAATCAGACCATGGCACTAAGTGCCTCATCCAGGCTTTGCTTCAACACCTCCAGGGACAGCGACTCCAGCACCTCCCTGGGCAGCCCATTCCAATGCCAATCACTCTCTCTGACAACAACTTCCTCCTAACATCCAGCCTAGACCTCCCCTGGCACAACTTGAGGCTGTGTCCCCTTCTTCTGTTGCTGCTTGCCTGGCAAAAGAGACCAACCCCACCTGGCTACAGCCTCCCTTCAGGTAGTTGTAGCCAGCAATGAGCTTTGCCCTGAGCCTCCTCTTCTGCAGGCTGCACACCCCCAGCTCCCTCAGCCTCTCCTCACAGGGCTGTGCTCCAGGCCCCTCCCCAGCCTTGCTGCCCTTCTCTGGACACCTTCCAGCACCTCAACATCTCTCTTGAATTGAGGAGCCCAGAACTGGACACAGCTCTCAAGGTGTGTCCTGAGCAGTGTTGAGCACAGGGGCAGAATAACCTCCCTTGCCCTGCTGGCCACACTGCTCCTGAGCCAGGCCAGGATGCCATTGGCTCTCCTGCCCACCTGGTTTGGTGGTGAGTGCTGTGCAGCTGCTCTTCAGCCTCAGCATGCTGAATCCACAGGTTATCTTCTCTCAGGGGCAGGTCCCACCCTTATGCAGGATGATTGTTCCTTTCTTAAGCAGTCTTGGTTAGAGAACAGAGACTTGGTAAGAGGAAATTGCTCTTGGCATCTCTTTATTCAAGCCTCATCCTTGGATCTAGTTTGTGTCCTTCACCAGCAAAGAGCAAGAGCCCCGTGCTGGCTGAGCAAACCCATGGCCATGTGTTCCCCCACTCTCCCAAGGGCATGCCCAGCAGCAGGACAGGAGATCACTGCTTTTCCACCCCAGAGCTGGTGCTAAGGTGGTTTGGCTCTGCTGCAGTCACACCACAACTTACCAACACAGCGGCCAAGCACAGGGGCTTTGGCTGAGTGCTCAGCATGTAAGCCCAGTGTGGTTCTTGAAGACCTTCTGTAGAGTTTTTCCCATCTCAATCTCCACAAGTGTTTGTAGATGGAAGTTGCCAACTCCTAAAACTTCCCACTTGCCTTGCAGGGCTTTTTCCTACCTCTGGGCACGGAGTTTAAGGACTTCTAAGTGGTCAGCTTCACTCTGTCAGATGGAGGAACCTTAGGCTGCATGGTGTCATTGGCCACCACCTTGGCTTCTCCATAGGTGTCTATGCACTTCCTCACAGCTTTCAGGATGAGCTGTAACCTCCTGTCCAAAGCCAAGAGGTGGGGTTCGGTCAGGATCGGTGCCAGGCGGTCCTGCAGGAGGGATTCCCTCATCACGTCGCTGAGGCGATACTCAGGCTCAGCCAGCAGCTGCAGCCGGAGCAGGGTGCTCCTCTTGATCCTGGAAAACACACAGCTCACAGCTTGATGGAGGAATGCCTGAGGGAACTGCAGGGGTTTAGTCGGGAGGAGGATGAGGGGAGACAGAGCACTGGAACAGGCTGCCCAGGGGGGTTGTGGAATGTCCCTCTCTGGAGATATTCCAAACCTGCCTGATGTGTTCCTGTGTGATCAGGTTCCCTGCCTGGTGAATGTGGGGCAGGCTGTGGATGTAGTCTACCTGGACTTCAGCAAAGCCTTTGGCACTGTCTGCCACAACAAGCTCCTGGCTAAGCTGGCAGCTCGTGGCTTGGACAAATTCACTCTGTGCTGGGTCAGGAACTGTCTGGAAGGCTGAGCCCAGAGAGCGGTGGTGAATGGTGCCACATCCAGTTGGCAGCTGGCACTGGTGGTGTTCCCCAGGGATCAGTGCTGGGCCCAGTCCTGTTCAACATCTTTATTGATGACCTGGACAAGGGGATTGAGTCCAGCATCAGTAAGTTTGCAGATGACACCAAGCTAGGAGCAGCTGTGGAGCTGTTGGAAGGTAGGAGAGCCCTGCAGAGGGACCTGGCCAGGCTGGATGGGTGGCAGAAGCCAATGGGATGAGACTGAACAATGCCAAGTGCAGGGTTCTGCACTTTGGCCACAACAACCCCAAGCAGCACTACAGGCTGGGGACAGAGTGGCTGAGAGCAGCCAGGAGGAGAGGGACCTGGGGGTGCTGGTGGATAGTAGGCTGAAGACGAGGCAGCAGTGGGCCCAGGTGGGCAGCAGAGCCAATGGCATCCTGGGCTGGCTCAGGAGCAGTGTGGCCAGCAGGACAAGGGAGGTTATTCTGCCCCTGTACTCAGCACTGCTCAGGCCACACCTTGAGTGCTGTGTCCAGTTCTGGGCTCCTCAATTCAAGAGAGATGTTGAGGTGCTGGAAGGTGTCCAGAGAAGGGCAACAAAGCTGGTGAGGGGCCTGGAGCACAGCCCTGTGAGGAGAGGCTGAGGGAGCTGGGGGTGTGCAGCCTGCAGAAGAGGAGGCTCAGGGCAGACCTCATTGCTGTCTACAACTACCTGAAGGGAGGCTGTAGCCAGGTGGGGTTGGTCTCTTCTGCCAGACAAGCAGCAACAGAACAAGGGGACACAGTCTCAAGTTGTGCCAGGGGAGGTCTAGGCTGGATGTTAGGAGGAAGTTGGCAGAGAGAGTGATTGGCATTGGAATGGGCTGCCCAAGGAGGTGGTGGAGTCACCGTCCCTGGAGGTGTTGAAGCAAAGCCTGGATGAGGCACTTAGTGCCATGGTCTGGTTGATTGGCCAGGGCTGGGTGCTAGGTTGGACTGGATGAACCTGGAGGTCTCTTCCAACCTGGTTGATTCTATTCTATTCTATTCTATTCTATTCTATTCTATTCTATTCTATTCTATTCTATTCTATTCTATTCTATTCTATTCTATTCTTTCATGATCTGCTCTAGGTGATCCTGCTCTGGCAGGGGGGGTTGGACTGGATGAGCTTTCAAGGTTTCAGGTTCCTTCCAGCCTCTGAGGTCCTGAGGCTCTGAGATCCTGTTATTCTCATTGCACTCTACAACTGCCTGAAGGGAGGTTGGAGCATGGTGGGGGTTGGGCTCTTCTCACAGGCAGTAAGTGACAGAACAAGAGGAAATGGCTGCAAATTGTGCCAAGAGAGGGTCAAGTCGGATAGTAGGAGAAATTCCTTCCCTGCAAGGGTTGTCAGGCGCTGGAACAGGCTGCCTAGGGAGGTGGTGGAGTCACCATCCCTGGAGGTATTTAAAAGACCTGTGGATATGGTGCTGAGGGACAGGGTTTAGTGGCAGTGGTGAGGTTGTGAGCTCCAGGTGAGAGGTCAGATTCGATGATCTCAGAGGCCCCTTCCAACCTCAACAGATCTGTGGTTCTGACTTGATGACCTCAAAAGCCTCTTCCAACCTCAGCAGTTCTATGATTCTGACTTGATCTCAAAGGCCCCTTCCAACCTCAGCAGTTCTATGATTCTGATTTGATGATCTCAAAGGCCCCTTCCAACCTCAGCAGTTCTATGATTCTGTCTTGATCATCTANGTTCTATGATTCTGACTTGATGATCTCAAAGGCTCCTTCCAACCTCAACAGTTCTGATTTTAACTTGATGATCTCAAAGGCCTCTTCCAACCTCAACAGTTCTGATTTTAACTTGATGATCTCAAAGGCCCCTTCCAACCTCAACAGTTCTATGATTCTGACTTGATGATCTCAAAGGCTCCTTCCAACCTCAGCAGTTCTATGATTCTGACTTGATGATCTCAAAGGCCCCTTCCAACCTCAACAGTTCTGATTTAACTTGATGATCCCTAAGACCTCTTCAAATCTCAGCAGTTCTATGGCTCTCTAAGCACCTTACAGCATCCCAGCAGGCAGCAGCTGAGCCAGGAGGGAGGGCAGGGGTGGGTGAAGCTACTTGTCAAAGAACTTTGAACAAAAGCTTTCCCTTTCTGAAGGGAAGTGCCTGCAGAAACCTCTTCTCCTTCCCAGTCTATCTGCAGTGCAGAAGGAAAAGCATGGCAGAAACTCTTGGCCATCAGTGTTCCTCCTCTGAGTCACAGAGGACCCAGTCCCCCAGCTTACTGCAGGGTGCTGCCATGTAGCCTGGGATGAGGGCAGAGAGGGAGGTGAAATGAAGAGGAATGAAAGAGGAAAACAAAAAACTTCACTCAAGACTAAGCAGGAAGAGGGAATATCTCCTGGACCTGATTTGACTTTTCACCCTAAGAGCTACTGAGATTTAAACACTCTTTCCCCTTGACAGAAAGTGGGATGAAAAGCTGCAGTCTTAGAACACTCCTGGGAACAAACCTGGGTGTTCTGAAGTCATTTGTTTAATCCTCAGCAAAACCATTTTGACTCCAGCACCTCTGGCTGCTAAATGAATGAGTGCTTTTAATGACTGCCCTTTAAATCTTGGAATCATAGAACCATAGAATGGTTTAGGTTGGAAGGGACCTCAAGGATCATCCAGCTCCAACCCCCTGCCATAGGCAGGGACACCTCCCACTAGAGCAGGCTGCTCAAGGCCTCGTCCAGCCTGGCCTTAAACACCTCCAGGGAGGAAACATCCACAACCTCCCTGGGCAACCTGTGCCAGTGTCTCACCACCCTCACTGGAAAGAACTTCCTCCTAACATCCAGTCTAAATCTCCCCTCTGCCAGTTTAAACCCATTCCCCCTCGTCCTGACATTACCAGACCTTGTCAATAGTCCCTCCCCAGCCTTCCTGTAGGCTCCCTTCAGATACTGGAAAGCCACTCTAAGGTCTCCTCAAAGCCTTCTCTTCTCCAGGCTGCAGAGCCCCAACTCTCTCAGCCTGTCCTCATAGCAGAGCTGCTGCAGCCCTCTGAGAATCTTGGTGGCCTTCTCTGGACTGGCTCCAGCAGTTCCATGTCCTTCTTGTGTTGGGGGCTCCAGAACTGCACACAGGACTCCAGGTGGGGTCTGACGAGAGCAGATTGGAAGCAAAGTTGTCCACGTTCAGGGAGACATTCATTTAGCTGAGCCAGAACTTTTCAGATGGGGGAAAAGGTGCAGCCAGAAACATTTTAACCAGCCCCTGGGTTTGCCTTTCTGCCTGTTGTTTACCCAGGGCATCGACTGGCAACAGTCATGTGGCTGCCTGCAGCTCCAGCAGGACGCAGGCTGTTCCCTTGCCAAGTGACAAGCTGCTGCCTGCTGCTGTGCCTGGCAGAGCAGTCACTGAGCTGCACCGAGGCAAAGTGCAGGGCTTTAGGCTGTGATGCCTCTTGCATTGCACCAGGGATGGAGGAAGGTGCTGTGCCCAGCTGCCTCCAGCGCAGTGCTGCCACTGGGGCAGGTGACTTAAATGGGGGCTGTAGTCTTGGCTGCCCACTGCCAGCCTTGCTTTGGTTGTAGAATCATTGAGGGTTGGAAAAGACCTTTAAGATCATTGAGGCCAGGCATTAACCCCACCCTACCAAGTCCACCACTAAGCCATGGCCCCAGGCACCATGTAGGATCACAGAAGGGACCTCAAAGATCATCTGCTACCAAAGGCAGGGGCACCTCCCACTAGAATAGGCTGTTTAAGGCCTCATCCAACCTGGTCTTGAACATCTCCAGGGAGGTTGTGGAGCACAGAAGCACCCAATGTGATCGAAGATCACATTGGGTGCTTCTGTGCTCCACAACCTCCCTGGGCAATCTGTGCCAGTGTCTCACCACCCTCACTGCAAACAACTTCTTCCTAACATCCAGTTTCAACCTCCCCTCTGCCAGTTTAAACCCATTCCTCCTCATCCTGCCATTACAAGACCTTGTAAGCAGTCCCTTCCCAGCCCTCCTGTAGCCCACCTCAGATACTGGAAGGCTACATGGCCTTTAAATACCTCTAGGGATGATGACTCAACCACCCCCCTGAGCAGCCTGTTCCACTGCCTGAGAACCCTTTCAGTGGAAAAATTGATCCCAATGCCCACCCCAAACCTCCCCTGGTGCAGCTTGAGGCCACTGCCTCTTGTTCTGTTACTCATACTTGGGAGGTGAGACCAACACCCAGCTCACAACAAGCAGTCCCTAGGCAGTTGTAGACAGCAGTGAGGTCTCCCCTTTGTTCTGTTACTCATACTTGGGAGGTGAGACCAACACCCAGCTCACAACAACCTGTCCCTAGGCAGTTGTAGACAGCAGTGAGGTCTCCCCTTTGTTCTGTTACTCATACTTGGGAGGTGAGACCAACACCCAGCTCACAACAAGCAGTCCCTAGGCAGTTGTAGACAGCAGTGAGGTCTCCCCTTTGTTCTGTTACTCATACTTGGGAGGTGAGACCAACACCCAGCTCACAACAACCTGTCCCTAGGCAGTTGTAGACAGCAGTGAGGTCTCCCCTTTGCTCTGTTACTCATACTTGGGAGGTGAGACCAACACCCAGCTCACAAAAACCTGTCCCTAGGCAGTTGTAGACAGCAATGAGGTCTCCCCCTGGATCTGCCGCTGGTTACTTTGGAGGTGAGACCAACACCCAGCTCACAACAAGCAGTCCCTAGGCAGTTGTAGACAGCAGTGAGGGCTCCTCTCAGCCTCCTTTTCCTACCTAAAAAACAAAAATCAATTTATCAAGTGCTAAGCCTGGCAATGAGGCTTTAAATTGCTGCTGGAGCAGAGGTTCTGCTGCTGCTGCCAGAGGAAGCCTTGTCCAGAGCAGATGTGAGCTGCGCAGTCATGACTCTGCCTGTGCTCTCCTCCCAGGCAAGAGGTGACTGAGAGGCTGCTGTGGGTAAACACCAGCTGTGTTTGCTCTGCTCTGAGCAGACAGGAGATGGAGAGCAGAATGGTCTGACCCATGGGGAACAGCTAATTGAGGGCTGCAACAGTTACATAAGAAACAATGGAGGGAGTCGGAGCTGGAATCCAGCCCTCAGCCTCGCTCCTGTCCCGCAGGGCAGCTGTGAGCCTGCTGCTTGTACTCAGTTGCTGAAGATGTGACCTAGAGCCTTCTACGGACCTCATCAGCCACAAAGAACCTCGTTGCCAGGTTAAGTGGGGGCTGTTCTCAGGTTTGTCTGTGCCTTCTTGAGGGTCTTGACCCTCTCAGGAAGAAGCCCATCTCTCACTGCACAGCTGTGGTTGTGCCGTGCACTGCAGTTGGAGCAGCGCTGGGAGAGGAGCAGCAGACCCAACGTGTGGGACAGGAATCATAGAATCATAGAATGGTTTAGGTTGGAAGGGACCTCAAGGATCATCCAGCTCCAACCCCCTGCCATAGGCAGGGACACCTCCCACTAGAGCAGGCTGCTCAAGGCCTCATCCAGCCTGGCCTTAAACACCTCCAGGGAGGAAGCATCCACAACCTCCCTGGAGTCTCACCACCCTCACTGTAAAGAACTTCCTCCTAACATCCAGTCTAAATCTCCCCTCTGCCAGCTTAAACCCATTCCCCCTCGTCCTGACATTACTAGACCGTGTAAATAGTCCCTCCCCAGCTTTCCTGTAGGCTCCCTTCAAATACTGGAACTGGTGTGGGAGCTGTGAGAAGCAGCTAAAAATACCAGACCCAAATGGAGAGAGGAACTCAGCTGGGGAAGAGAGGAACAGGATTTAGCAGGGAGGTGAGCAGCTGCTGTTCAGCATCCCCTGTGGTTGGAGTGGTCCCTCTCATCCAGAACAGCTGGAGGGCTTTGTTCCTGCTTAGGTGTGTGTGGCTCAGTATCATGTTGGAGCAAGAGGCATTGAACACATCAGGTTGGAAGGGACACTCTTGCCCAATCCCCCCCTGCAGTCAGCATAGACATTTCCAACCAGACCAGGTTGCTCAAGGCCCATCAGGTTTGACCTTAAATGTCTCCAACACATCTCAGGGCAACCTGTTCCAGTGTTCCACCACCCTCATTGTGCAGAACAATGTCATAGAATCATAGAACCATAGAATGGTTTAGGTTGGAAGGGACCTCAAGGATCATCTAGCTCCAACCCCCTGCCATAGGCAGGGACACCTCCCACTAGAGCAGGCTGCTCAAGGCCTCATCCAGCCTGGCCTTAAACGCCTCCAGGGAGGAAGCATCCACAACCTCCCTGGGCAACCTGTGCCAGTGTCTCACCACCCTCACTGTAAAGAACTTCCTCCTAATATCCAGTCTGAAT
>WAAF01011576.1:145024-162300 GCA_013400475.1 Tricholaema leucomelas
AGGGCTGGGTGCTAGGTTGGACTGGCTGAGCTTGGAGGTCTCTTCCAACCTGCTTGATTCTGTGACTCTCTAACTCCTGGACTTCAGCTGAGAGCCAGAGCCTCCCCATCCCCAAATAACCCAGCAGCAGCAAAGGGTGCTGCAAGGCAATCACCTCTCTGAGGCTGAGCAGCTCTGCAGGGCTCAGCACAGCTGTTGCCATGCCCAAGGTGCCTGTGAGCAGAGGCACAGGCGCCGTGGCAGGTCCCTACCTGTCCAGGTGGAAGGCAGCGATCTCTGCGTTGTGCCGCTGGAAGTCAACGAAGTAGAAGAAGTCCTCAGGAGTCTCTTCCTCACGTCTCTGCCTGGGAGACAGTAGCAAGGGGGGGTCACCCAACTGGGCCCAGCTGGCAGGTGGTGGCACAGGGGCAGTGCACCCAGGGGTGCAGCCCATGGCAGTGAAATCGTTTCAGCTCTGGGGGTAGCTGGGTGCAGGGGAGGGGAGCTGTGGCTGCCACGATTTGATGTGGTGAAGAAATTCTTTAGGGAGGGTGGTGAGGAACTGGAAAGGGCTGCCCAGAGAAGCTGTGGATGCCTCAGCCCTGGAAGTGTGTAAGACCAAGCTGGGTGAGGCTTTGAGCAACCTGGGCTATTGGGAGGTGTCCCTGCCCATGGCAGAGGGCTAGGAGTAGATGGTCTTTGAGGTCCCTTCCAACTCCAGCCACTCTGGAATCCTGCATGCCTGTCCTGGCACCCTCTGCTGCAGGCTCTTTGAGTTGTGGGTCTTGTGGTGCTCTTACCAGTGTGCCTTACCTCATGGGCTTGAACATGGCTTTTCCAAAATCCTGGAACCTGAGGACCAGCTTCAGGTGCACACCACTGGGCTTCACAACTGGAGAAGGCAACAGGCCATTAGAATAGAATAGAATAGAATCAACCAGGTTGGAAGAGACCTCCAAGCTCAGCCAGGCCAACCTAGCACCCAGCCCTGTCCAGTCAACCAGACCATGGCACTGAGTGCCTCATCCAGTCTTGTCTTGAACACCTCCAGGCACAGTGACTCCACCACCTCCCTGGGCAGCCCATTCCAATGCCAATCACTCTCTCTGTGAAGAACTTCCTCCCAGCTACACACTCCAGTGGGGTTCAGGTCTCCACCCTCCTGAGAGCATCCCACAGTTGATTCCAGATGCTCTTCTCCCTGCTGACGCTCTCCTAGAAGAGATTTTCCTTCCAACACTTCTCCCAACACCCATTTCTTACATCCTCTTGCGGACTTTTCCTCCCCCCTCAGTAGAAACCAGTGGCACACTGGTGTCCTGGCACCCAAATCCCAGCCTCTCTTGGAGTGGTAGGGTTTAATGGAAGGGAGAAGGGCCTGACAGTGCCTGGCACTTTGTTCCCCTTGCTGAGGTGAGGATGGAGCAGCTGGGGACTGGGGTGAGCTGAAGGACAGTGTGTGAGGGGACAGCAGGGACCCGAATGTCACACTCACTCTGGCTGCAGTCACAGGCTCCCAGCAGTGCTTTCTCATCCTGGCTGTAGTCTGCAAGAGCAGGAGGAGTGGTGAGACCTTACCAGGCTCAGACTCATGCTGCTGACCTCTCCCCTCAGGACTGGGCATGCAGCGAGGCACTGCCTGCATCAATGCCACCTGCACAGCGAGGGCTACAGTCTCCTTTTTGGGGGGTTCTGAGGCAGACAGTTGGGATTAAACTGCTGTGCAACAGGTCCCCAGCCTGGCTGGCACCAGAAAGTGCTGCATTAAGGACCACAGCCAAGTCCTTCCTCCCTCCGCACAGCACGAAACCTGCTGGGGAGCTGGCACAGGGCTCAGGGTTCCCTCCAGTGAGGGACAGCCCAACCTTGTTTGCAAAAGTGACCTTGAGAGGGGTTGGAGCTCCCCAGCCCCAGGCAGCTCCCAGCAGTCTCATCTCCACCCCTGCGGCAGAAGGATGCTTACCAGCGCTGACAGTGGTGAAGTCCTGCATGTCCCGCAGGAGCCTGGTGACAGTGGGGCTGGAGCGTGGGTAGAGCCCATCTCGGGTGATGCCCAGGTGGAACTGGAGCCAGCTGGCCTCTGGCCGGAGCAGCAGTGGTGCTGCTGGGGACGTCAGGTTCAGCTCCTCCCTGTAAAGCTTGTGTCGCCTGGAAGAGAGGGGTGATGGGGTGAGGAAGAGGAGCCCTGGGCTGGAAACCTTTCCTGCTCTGAGCCCAGAGGCTGTCAGGGAGCAAAGAGAGTGTTGGGGAGCAGAGCTAGGGGGCATGGGGTGGATAAAGAGTCTGGGTGCTACCCAAGGGGAAACTGAGGCAGGATGGCTGAGAGGGTTAAAGGTCTCACAAACTGTGCCACCTTCTTGCCTCTGCAACGCCCTGGGAAAGCAGCCTCAAGCAGGAAGATGAGGGACTCTGATGTCTTCTCAGTCACAGAATCATAGAATCAGCCAGGTTGGGAGAGAGCTCCAAGCTCAGCCAGTCCAACCTAGCACCCAGCCCTGGCCAATCAACCAGACCATGGCACTAAGTGCCCCAGCCAGGCTTTGCTTCAACACCTCCAAGCACAGTGACTCCACCACCTCCCTGGGCAGCCCATTCCAATGCCAATCACTCTCTCTGACAACAACTTCCTCCTAACTTCCTCATTGCCCCATCAGGACCAGGAGGGGTGGCAGGGCAGGGCTACACATCTCCAGCAACACAAGAGCTGCTCTGTGTGACAGATGCAGCGTGTGTGACAGGATCCTTCCTGAAGGGACTGCAAGTTCCAGGCCAGGCTTGGGAGGGGAAGTGATGTGCCAGCAGGTGACTTGGTCTAGATGACTGGATAGGGCTGGTTGATAGATTGGACTGGATGACCTTGGAGGTCTCTTCCAACCTGGTTGATTCTATGATTCTATGTCTTGACTTCTCAGCGAGGGGTCTGGAGAGCCCAGGACAGCAACAGGAGCTTGTTTGAGCAAGCCTCTATAGACAACTGTCCTTATCATAGGATGGTTTAGCTTGGAAGGGACCTGAAAGCTCATCCACTTCCAACCCAGGGACACCTCCTACTAGAACAGGTCACTCAAGGCCTCATCCAACCTGGCTTTGAGCAACTCCAGGGAGGTTGTGGAGCACAGAATCACCCAATGTGATCTTTGATCACATTGGGTGATTCTGTGCTCCACAACCTCCCTGGACAACCTGTTTCAGTGCCTCACCACTAGAACCCCTTCTTAACATCTAGTTTGAATCTCCTCTCTTCCAATTTAACCCCTTCACATCTCTGCCAGAATGATGTCCTGAAGCTGGAGGTTCCAGGGAAAGAAAACAATCACCAAGAGTCACAAACTGCCTCCACCACCAGATCCACAGCCCTCAGTCTGGTGAGCCAAAGGGATGTGGCAAAGCTGTTTGGTAGTATCCTGCCCACCAGCTTTTGGAAATGAAGGTTGAACCCAGCCCTTTCTTGGCAAGAGGAGCTGAAGTGGCCTCCCAAGTTCATTAATGACCCCCAAACTTCTCCCTACTTGAGCAGCACTTTCCTCAACCTCAAGGTCCCCAGGGTTGGAGCCATACTTTGGTAAAGTGCCATCAGAAGGTGACTTATTCCACCCCGTGGAGGACACAGGGTTGGTTTCTCATTAACAGCAGCAGAGCCAGCCAGAGGAGAGCAGCTGGTCCTGATAAAGGGAAAGCAAAGTTCAGTTGGCACTGGAGGGGCCAAGAAACATCCATGAATGAAAACAGGAGCTGGGGGCTGAAACCTGTGGGGCATGAACCACTGCTCTGCCCTGGTGAAACCTCATCCTGAATACTGCCTTCAGTTTGGGGCTCCCCAGTTGAAAAGGGACAGGGAACTGCTGGAGGAGGTCCAGCAGAGGGCTATGAGGATGATGAGGGGACAGGAGCACTGCCTGATGAGGAGAGGCTGAGGGACCTGGGGCTGCTTAGTCTGGAGAAGAGAAGACTGAGAGGGGATTTATAAACATCTGAGGGCTGGGGGTCAGGAGTGTGTGTGGGGGGACAGGCTCTGCTCACTGCTCCCTGGATAGGACAAGGAGCAATGGATGGAAGCTGCAGCACAGGAGGTTCCAGCTCAACACAAGGAGGAACTTCTTTGCTGTAAGGGTCCCAGAGCACTGGCACAGGCTGCCCAGAGAGGCTGTGGAGTCTCCTTCTCTGGAGCCTTTCAAGGCCTGTCTGGATGTGTTCCTGTGTGACCTGAGCTAGATTGTATGGTCCTGCTGTGGCAGGGGGGTTGGACTGGATGATCTCTTTGGGTCCCTTTCAACCCCTGACATCCTGTGAGCCTGGGATCTCTTTGTGTCCCTTCCAACCCCTGACACCCTGTGATCCTGTGATCTTTTTGTGTCACTTCCAACCCCTGACACCCTGTGATCCTCTGATCTTTTTCTGTCCCTTCCAACCCCTGACACCCTGTGATCCTCTGATCTTTTTGTGTCACTTCCAACCCCTGGCATCCTGTGATCCTGTGATCTTGTTGTGTCCCTTCCAACCCCTGACACCCTGTGATCCTGTGATCTTGTTGTGTCCCTTCCAACCCCTGGCACCCTGTGATCCTGTGATCACAGGCTGCAGTAACCAAAATGACAGTGGAGTGAAGAGTCATAGGATCATGATGTGCTTGCTCCCATCAACAACTTCACATCCCTCCCACAATGGATCTGGTGGTTTCCTTTGCAGGAGACACTACCCCATTGCACCAGGAGGGCCTTTGTTTCATTTCCAAAGCCTGTCTGGATGTGTTTTCCTGTGATCTGTGCTAGATTGTATGGTTCTGCTGTGGCAGGGAGGTTGGACTTGATGATCTCCTTGGGTCCCTTCCAACCCCTAATATTCTGTGATCTATGATCACAAAATCAAAGAACTACAGAATCATAGAATCAACCAGGTTGGAAAAGACCTCTAGGATCATCCAGTCCAACCTAGCACCTAACCCTTCTAATTAACTAAACCATGGCACTAAGTGCCTCATCCAGCCTCCTTTTAAACACCTCCAGGGATGGAGACTCCACCACCTCCCTGGGCAGCCCATTCCAATGCCAATCACTCTCTCTGTGAAGAACTTCCTCCTAACATCCAGCCTAGACCTGCCCTGGCACAACTTGAGACTGTGTCCCCTTGTTCTGTTGCTGCTTGCCTGGGAGAAGAGCCCAACCCCAGCTGTCTGCAACCTCCCTTCAGGTAGCTGTAGACAGCAATGAGGTCTGCCCTGAGCCTCCTCTTCTGCAGGCTGTACATCTCCAGCTCCCTCAACCTTCCAACCCCTGACATCCTGTGAGCCTGTGAGAGAGGGAGGTGCCATGAAGCCTTGCTCAGACCCAACCCAGACCCTCTGAGAAACACAAAGATGGAAAGCAGGAGGCTTTGCCCTGCCCACCTGATTTTTTTTCTCTCCCTCCCACTTTTTCAGGTCTTGCCCAATGCAGACAAACCTAAAAGCGGGGAGGAGAGGGAGGCTGGAAGCCCGTGGGTTTCAGGCTCAGCAGGAGAGAGGAATATGCCATGGGCTCTGCTGGAGTTTGCTGTGGCAGTGGCTGCAGCAAGTGGGTGCTGACTGCGCGCTGAAGTTGGGTCGATGCTAGCAAATGGGAAGAGCTCTGCCTCGTGGGTGATGCTGGGGTTTATTTTTTGCTGTAAACCAGCAGGAAAATGTTCAGTTCTTGCTCGTTGGCTGTCTTTCCCCCCTTCCTTTTCCACCATCCATCTCCATCCTAATCAGTGTGGTTAGTCCAGTCCTAACCATCAGCCAGGGATCAGCCTCCCTGGCGGTGAGAGACAGGTTTCAGTAGCATCCTTGGAGGGATCTAGGAAAGGGAGAGAATCTGTGGTGGATCTGCAGGTCAGAGCAGCCTGTTCACTCTCCCAGTCTGTTTGCCTTCCAGTTGGCTCAGGTCAGCTACAGCACCAAGTCCAGAGGCAAGTGGTCAGCAATAAGGGTCTCAGATCACTTCTCCATCCATGTGGTTTAGGAGGGAGCTTGAGTGATTCCCAGCTGAGTGCCCAAGGGGTGTGCTGCTGCTGGGGTCTCACCTGGCCCCGAGCTGGCCACTCTGCAGGGGCAGGGATTTTAGGGGATGTCTCTTTGCTCAGCCCATCTGCAAAAGAAGGCAGGAGCTCTCCTCCTAGGTTGGGAGGAGGAGGACATGGGAGCATGCTAAGCCCTTCTGGCAGGTTTGGCTGGCTACTCTGCACAAGGATGTGGCCCTGGGATGCCATCAGCTCTAATAGACATTTCTTGACCTTCCAGCACACTGCCATGCACCAGGTTTTGTGTGGGTGAGTCTTTGAGGCACAACCTTGACTGCCCTGCCACAGCTGTGGTCAGTAAAGACCTCAGTGTCATTTAGGAGGATGATTCAGGAGTGTTACCTTGGGAAGCTTCTCAAACATTTAGCCACACTTTCTCTCCTGCCTCCCATACCCCCAGCTTGCTCCCCACTGGGTAGCAGTGAGCAGGAGATTACTGCTGGGGAAAAAAGGCAGTGGTTGTGCAAGGAGAGGCAGTTCCCAGCCCAATGCCAGCATGGCCTCTGACCTGGGCAAGCTGTTGCAGGGCCAGCAAGGCCTTTGCCAACCTGTAAACCCCAAAGCCAGCTCACTCTGCCTCCCCAGTTCCTTGAGGGTTCCTGAAACACTTCCTTCTCAGAGCAGCTGTCTGCAAAAGCCAGGACAATCTAAAAACCTGGGCTTGACCTGGCTTCCTGCTCTGCCAGTTTGCTGCTGGGCTGCAAGTGGCACAGCATGGGGTGACGCTGAGCATGGGGCATGGTGTCCACTCCTACCACGCCTGCCCTGGCACCGAGCTGGTTAAAGCATGTGGAGTTTTGAATCTGCTGCTTCAAGGATAAAAATAACCTCTGGAGTCTGTAAGGGTGGTTCATAGAATCAACCAGGCTGGAAGAGACCTCCAAGCTCAGCCAGTCCAACCTAGCACCCAGCCCTGGCCAATTAACCAGACCATGACACTAAGTGCCTCATCCAGGCTTTGCTTCAACATCTCCAGGAATGGCGACTCCACCACCTCCCTGGGCAGCCCATTCCAATGCCAATCACTCTCTCTGCCAACAACTTCCTCCGACAGCCTGAACCTGGCCTGGCACAGCTTGAGACTGTGTCCCCTTCTTCTGTTGCTGCTTGCCTGGCAGAAGAGACCAACCCCACCTGGCTACAGCCTCCCTTCAGGTAGCTGTAGCCAGCAATGAGGTCTGCCCTGAGCCTCCTCTGCTGCAGGCTGCACACCCCCAGCTCCCTCAGCCTCTCCTCACAGGGCTGTGCTCCAGGCCCCTCCCCAGCCTTGTTGCCCTTCTCTGGACACCTTCCAGCACCTCAACATCTCTCTTGAATTGAGGAGCCCAGAACTGGACACAGCACTCAAGGTGTGTCCTGACCAGTGCTGAGCACAGGGGCAGAAGAACCTCCCTTGTCCTGCTGGCCACACTGCTCCTGAGCCAGCCCAGGATGCCATTGGCTCTGCTGCCCACATGGGCACACTCTGCCTCATCTTCAGCTACTCTCTACCAGCACCCCCAGGTTCCTTTCTTCTTGGCTGCTCTCAGCCACTCTGTCCTCAGCCTGCAGCACTGCTTGGGGTTGCTCTGGTTTTGAAGAGGTGTGGGTAGGTTTTGTTGCAGTTTCCTTCCTGTGTTCCTGTCCATGGCTCCAGCTGCTTCTGTAGCCTGCCATCAAATCCTGGTCCTGGCTGGAGTGCTGAGGATAAGCATGGAGATGGGCAGCAGGCAGCACACAGCCAGCGCCACAGAGGTAGGATGTGCTCTGCTCTCCTGCCCAGGAGGCAGCAGCTTCACTAAGCCTATGGATTAGGAAGGGAATCCATGGATTCCTGGGTGCCACAGGTCAGTGCCATGGCTTTCTGGGTGCCACAGGTCGGTGCTATGGGTTCCTGGGTGCCACAGGTCAGTGCCATGGATTTCTGGGTGCCACAGGTCAATACTACGGGTTCCTGGGTGCCACAGGTCAAGGCCATGGGTCTGTGGGTGCCACAAGTCAATGCCCTTGGCTCTGAGTAGTTATAGGAACAGCTCTTTCACTGACCACGGCAGAGCGGATGCGAGTTCAGACATGAGTTCTGCAGTGCTTCTGGTAAGGCAGAAATTCCTCCATGCCAACAGCAAAGCAGCAGCCTTATGAAATGCAGCAGGCCTGGCAAGGGCCATCTTATTATCCATTCCATTTGCAGGAGAGGCTGAGGGTCACCTGGGCCTGCCCTGCTGGCTGGAGGCTTCTCCCACTCGCGAGCATGGTATATTTCATTTCAGAGTGACTGAGGAACAATCAATACTCTGCCTCTCTTCTCCTTCCTGGAGGTGCAAAGCCAAGTCAATCAAGGGCAAACAGCATCACAGCTTTCCTCCTGGCCACATCCTAACCCAGAGCTCAGGAGAAAAGGCAACGTGTGGCCACAGCTCCATCACAAGCAGCGCATCTAAACAGAGCAGCACATCAAGCTGCGGGTGGCAGACTTCTTAGCAGAGCCAGGGCTGTCCCACAGGTGAGGCTGGCAGAGATGGAATGCCAGTGCTGCTGCAAATGCTTGGCACTGGGTGCTCAGGGCGTCTGGTGGTGCTTAAGGAGCCATTCAGTATGTGCCACGAGCTACTTTGGTTCAAATCTCTCATCTCCACCAGGCTTGTGCTTGGGAAGCATCCATCTTGCTGCCCAAATCCTGACGTCTCCAGAAGGCATTGCTCAGCTCTGAGAAGATTTATCTGAGGATGGTCGATGGCACAGCATGGCCATGTCCTGACAACACTCAAATCCACCACCCATGGACTTCAAGTGACGTGAAGGAGGATTTGACCTGCTCCAGAGTGACTCAAGCGCGGGATGAACCTCGCGGGGGTGACCCCCAGCCGAGCACATGGGGCAGCTCCTGGTGCTGCCCAGAGCACAGAGGTAATTCTTTGGTTCTTTCCGTTGTCACTTCCCATCATCTCCTCCTGCAGATTGTGCCTGAAGCCAGGCCTGGGTGAGTCCCACAGAAACAAGAGGACTATGCATGGAAGTGGAGAAACTGGGAGCTTGGAAGTGCTGCCTGTGTGGCTTAGCAATCGGCGAGGGGGAGGCAGGAGGAGCAGGTCCCTCTGCAGGTAGGCACCAGCCCGGTCCCATGAAGGGGGCAGTGAGGCAGTGCTGTGAGTTCAGCACTCTGGCAGCTTCTGTGCAGAGGTACCAAGGGTGACCTGCTTCAGCACCCCATCACCACGGGCATCCCAGTGGATCTGAGCTGGTGCATGAGGGAAGAAGCTGGTGGGGTGCAGGGATGAGCAAAGATGCCAGAGCTGTTTCCAGTGTGGATGAAACCCTCACAGAAGGGCAGTTAGACTGGGAGTTCAGAGGCCCTGGCGTGTGAAGCTCCAGCAGCTGGGTTGTGTATGATGCTCAGGGATGGTGCTGAGGGTCACCATTCACCCCTGAGGCAGGGACCACAGGAGTTAGTGGTGGCAGAGAGCCAGGAGAGGGGACAAACTGAGCCGGAGATGCCGGGGGGGTACCCACTGGGTGCACGCCCAGGCAGGAGGTGCTTAAAAGGGATTGGAGGGGAGAGCTGCTCATAACAGGGTGCTTCTGGGGGTGTCTGTGCAGGGGGTGCCTGGAAGGGATGCCTGGAGGGAGGGTGCCCAGGGGCTGCCCATGTGAGGAGTACTCAGGAAAGGGGTGCCCAGGGAGGGCTTCCAGAGAAAGAGGTGTCTGAAGGGTATCTGCACTTGGCAGTCTCATGCAGGAGTTAACCAGAAAATGCCCCTGCAGGGGGTGCTCGGGAAAGGAGTGCCCAGGAGATACCTATGCAGGTGGTGCCAGGGAGATGTTCGTGGAGGGACTGCCCAGGAAAGAGGCGTCCAGGAGATGTTCATGCAGAGATTGTCCGAGAGGTGCTCATGCAAGGGGTGCCCATAGAGCAGGTCATGCCCAGGGGATACCTGTGCTTAGGATGCCCATGCAAGGAGTGCCCAGGAGATGTTCATGCAGGGGGTGTCCGGGAGGTGCCCATGCAAGGGGTGCCCATAGAGGAGGTCGTGCCCAGGGGATACCTGTGCTTGGGATGTCCATGCAGGGAGTGTCCGGGAGATGCCCGTGGAGGGGGTGCCGTGCCGGCGGGACGCACCTGTTCCAGCGAGCCGCCTTCCGCCGGTAGTATCTGAGGGCTTCGCGGGCGCCCAGCAGCGGCTCGGCGGGGCCCCGCGGGCCGGCGGCTCGGTACAGCGGGTGGGCGAAGAGCCGCCGCAGCGCGGAGGCTGCTCGGGAACGGGGCGGCGGAGCGGCGGCCGTAGCGGCGACAGATCGGCGGCGGCAGGCGCAGCCCGGGGCTCTCGCCGCCAGCTCCCGCCGTGCCCGGGGCCAGAGGTGGAAGTAGAGATCGGCTGCCAGCAAGGCTCCGAGCAGCAGCAGCACGACCGGGCGGTCCCGGCGCGGCCCCGGCATGGCCGGTGCGGGGGAAGCGGGAGCGGCGGGCACGGACAGCTCCGGCAGCGGGCAGCAGGCGCCGCCGCCGCCGCCTCCCGGGGCAGGGCGCATGGGGGAGCTCGAGTGGCGGAGCCGGGGGGGTGCGGGCACCTCGGGGCGGGGAGCGGGCAGAGCTCCTGGGGCTCGGGGCGGGGACCGGGCAGAGCGTTTGGGGCTCGGGGCGGGCTCGGCGACCCGGAGCGGGACGAGGGAGGGAGGGGGTCCCGGAGAAAAGTCAGGGTCTAGATCTAGGTCCGGGTCAGCAGACAGGCAGAGGCTGCTCCGGAATCGAGCGACCTCCAGCTCTGCCGCCCCCCCACTCCGCTGCTGCGGGAGCACCTGGCGCATCCCGGCTCGCCCCTGTGCCTCCCTGCCTCGCTGCGGGCTCCCCCCGCGCCTGCTCCTCACCCCTCGGCTCTTTCCAGGGGCGTTCCCCCTTCCTCCCCACCGCTTCCCAAGGCGGAATGTCCACCAGGCCGAGAGCCCTTTGGTGGACGCTAGGAGGTGGCGAGTGGGAAGCTCAGGGCAGTGTTTGAGTCGGGGAGTGGAGGTGAGATGCTGAAACACCTCTGGGTGGCTGTGGGCAGAGCCTCTTGGGGGGTTGTGACCCCACAGACCTTCCGTGCCGCTCTTCATGGAGCAGATTCTGCTTTTATTTTCTTAATGGCTTGGAAAAAAACAAGAAAAAGAGGACGAGGAAATTCCTCCCTGCAGTTTGCTGGGAGAGGGTGGGCTGGGGGGGGGTGGGGGAATGTGCTCAGGCTGGGACCCACGGAGCTCATGGAACTGAAGAGCCCTGCTATAAAGACAGCCCAGCAAGGGAACAGGTTGAGGAGCAGCAAGCCAAGGGAGGGAAACGGAGAAGAAACTGGCTGTAAACAAAGGGAGCGTGACTAGACCAGCCTGGCTCCAGCATTCTGCTGAAGGGAGAACAGAAAATAAACTGCAGAAGGAGGGAAAAGTCAATGATGTTTTCAGCTGTCTGGAGCAGAGTTCAGGTTTGCAAGCAGCGCTGCGAGGGGTGGCTGTGGGAAGCGTCCTAGGGGCAGGGAGGTTTGGGCTCTGCATAAAAAAAGGCATCAGTGGAGATGTTTGCTGAGCACCTGTCCCAGAGCCTGGGATGCTTCTTTTGGTGAAGAGGACTGAGGAGATAATGCCCTGGGCTGGGCAAGCCCTGAGGAAAAGGACCTGGGGGTCTGGGTCGACGAAAAGCTCAACATGAGCCTGCAGTGTGCACATGCAGCCCAGACAGCCAACCGAGTGCTGGGCTGCAGCAAGAGCAGTGTGGGCAGCAGGGCAAGGGAGGGGATTCTCCCCCTTTACTCTGCTCTCCTCAGACCCCACCTGGAGTCCTGTGTGCAGTTCTGGAGCCCCCAACACAAGAAGGACATGGAACTGCTGGAGCCAGTCCAGAGGAGAGCCACGAAGATGCTCAGAGGGCTGCAGCAGCTCTGCTATGAGGACAGGCTGAGAGAGTTGGGGCTCTGCAGCCTGGAGAAGAGAAGGCTTCGAGGAGACCTTAGAGTGGCTTTCCAGTATCTGAAGGGAGCCTACAGGAAGGCTGGGGAGGGACTATTGACAAGGTCTAGTAATGTCAGGACGAGGGGGAATGGGTTTAAGCTGGAAGAGGGGAGATTTAGACTGGATGTTAGGAGGAAGTTCTTTACAGTGAGGGTGGTGAGACACTGGCACAGGTTGCCCAGGGAGGTTGTGGATGCTTCCTCCCTGGAGGCGTTTAAGGCCAGGCTGGATGAGGCCTTGAGCAGCCTGCTCTAGTGGGAGGTGTCCCTGCCTATGGCAGGGGGTTGGAGCTGGATGATCCTTGAGGTCCCTTCCAACCTAAACCATTCTATGGTTCTGTGATTCTAAGTGGTTGGAGGGACCTGTAGCAAGTTTGTCCCCTTGGTCTACTGATGAGGCACTTAGTGCCATGATCTGGTTGACTGGATAGAGCTGGGTGCTAGGTTGGCCTGGATGATCTTGGAGGTCTCTTCCAACCTGGTTGATTCTATGATGACTTGGAAGATGTGGGCTGGTTCATTTTAGAAACCCAAGCTTCAAAATTGCTTCATCATTTGATATTTGAAGAGTTTGGGTTTCAGGTTTGGAATCTTGCTCAGCTTTTTTCCCCTCCCTAGAACACCAAACTTCCTGTATGTTCCACAGTGTGTCAGAAAAAGCCAAACTGCAGCTGCTGCTCCTGCAGCTCAGTGAGGACTGCTAGAAGCAAAACAATGGGCTGCCCAGGGAGGTGGTGGAGTCTCTGTCCCTGGAGGTGTTCAAGACAAGCCTGGATGGGGCACTTAGTACCATGGTCTAGTTGATTGGATAGGGTTGGATGATAGGTTGGATTGGATGGGCTTGGAGGTCTCTTCCAACCTGGTTGGTTCTATGATCCTATGTACTCCCCACACCAACTCTGCTCCTGTGTGGGGGCACTGGCTATGCTCAGGCTTCTGTGCCCTGTGGGGATGAAATTGGTGTAATGATGACCCTCTAAACCAGACATGAGCTACCAAGGGGGAAATATTTAGGGTCCTCCTGGTAATAGAAAGGTTGAGGAGGGCACTGAGTGGGCAGAGGCTCTGCTCAGAGGTGCTATGTTGTGGTCTGCTGGCAGAAAGGGCTCATACCAGCCTTGGAGATGATCCTCCTGATACAGGCTCACAGGATGTCAGGGGTTGGAAGGGACCCAAAGAGATCATCCAGTCCAACCCCCCTGCCACAGCAGGACCACACAATCTAGCTCAAGTCACACAGGAACACATCCAGACAGGCCCTGAAAGTCTTCAGAGAAGGAGACTCCACAGCCTCTCTGGGCAGCCTGTGCCAGTGCTCTGGGACCCTTACAGCAAAGAAGTTCCCCCTTGTGTTGAGCTGGAACCTCCTGTGCTGCAGCTTCCATCCATTGCTCCTTGTCCCATCCCAGGGAGCAGTGAGCAGAGCCTGTCCCCCTCTCCTGACCCCCAGCACTCAGATAGTTATAAACATTGATTAAATCCCCTCTCAGTCTTCTCTTCTCCAGACTAAGCAGCCCCAGGTCCCTCAGCCTTTCCTCCTCAGGCACTGCTTCATTCCCCTCATCATCCTCATAGCCCTTCACTGGACCCTCTCCAGCAGATCCCTGTCCCTCTTCAACTGGGGAGCCCAAAAGTAAAGGCAATATTCAGGATGAGGTCCAGGGCAGAGCAGAAGGGGAGGAGAACCTCCCTTGATCTGCTGGACACACTCCTCCTAATCCACCCCAGGATCCACTCCTCCTAATCCACCCCAGGATCCCACTGGCCTTCTTGGCCACAAGGGCACATTGCTGGCCCATGGATACTAAAGGAGAGAAGAAGGTAGAAGCTTGCAGGGCACAAAACAGGGTGTAAAGATGGGGAAAATGATCACCGTCACTCTGTCTGCTCTGCTTAGGAGAGTGCAAAGAGCTGTAGTGCTGCAGCAGTACGTTCTGCACAGGGACATGATCCTCAGCCCTTCTGTGGCCAGGCAGCTTGGCAGCTTCCCTAAGACAAGTCTCATATAGAGTCATAGAATCAACCAGGTAGGAAGAGACCTCCCTTGTCCTGCTGGCCACACTGCTCCTGAGCCAGGCCAGGATGCCATTGGCTCTGCTGCCCACCTGGGCACTGCTGCCTCATCTTTGGCTGCTCTCTACCAGCACCCCCAGGTCCCTCTCTGCCTGGCTGCTCTCAGCCACTCTGTCCCCAGCCTGTAGTGCTGCTTGGGGTTGTTGTGGCCAAAGTGCAGAACCCTGCACTTGGCCTTGTTCAATCTCATTGCTGTCTACAACTACCTGAAGGGAGGCTGCAGCCAGGTGGGGTTGGTCTCTTCTGCCAAGCACCCAGCAACAGAAGAAGGGGACACAGTCTCAGCCTGTGCCAGGGCAGGTCTAGGTTGGATGTTAGGAGGAAGTTGTTGTCAGAGAGAGTGATTGGCATTGGAATGGGCTGCCCAGGGAGGTGGTGGAGTCCCCGTCCCTGGAGGGTTCAGGCAAAGCCTGGCTGAGGCACTTAGTGCCATGGTCTGGTTGATTGGCCAGGGCTGGGTGCTAGGTTGGACTGGCTGAGCTTGGAGCTCTCTTCCAACCTGGTTGATTCTGTGATTCTATGATAATCCCTTTGGCCTCTGCCCACCCATCCAGCCTGGCCAGGTCCCTCTGCAGGGCTCTCCTACCCTCCAACAGCTCCACACCTGCTCCTAGCTTGGTGTCATCTGCAAACTTACTGATGCTGTGCTCGATCCCCTGGTCCAGATCATCAATAAAGATCTGGCTGACAGCGAGCAATGCCCTGGGCCTAACAATGGTCTTGTCCTTGTTTATTTGTTCCACAAAGAGACCAGATTAACCATCTGCAGTGAGGGAACAAACCCAACTGCATCTCCTGCAGCAAACCCTGCTCTGAGGCTGTCAGGCCCTCTGTAGGGCACTCATCCCCTCACTTTGAACTTGAAGATGAACTTTTGGCTAACACTCCATCCAAAACCTGCCTTATACTTGCGTTGCTCTTAGTCCTCCCCGAGCTGTTTCCCCCTTTTGCTAATCTCTCCCAGAAACCATTCTTAAATCTTCCCTGCTTTGCAGCACTAATTCTGCTGAAACACACCAGGAACAAAAACCTCAGCTGGACTTTGTGTTATTTGCATGCTCCACAGGGAGATCATTTTGTTGTTACTGAGACTAATGAAAAAGAAACAAACCTCCCACCCCAAAACCAACCAACCAACCAAAAAATCAATCCCATTAATCTGTAATCTAATCCCCAGGGATCAGTGCTGGGCCCAGTCCTGTTCAACATCTTTATTGATGATCTGGACCAGGGGATTAAGTCCAGCATCAGTAAGTTTGCAGATGACACCAAGCTAGGAGCAGCTGTGGAGCTGTTGGAAGGTAGGAGAGCCCTGCAGAGGGACCTGGCCAGGCTGGATGGGTGGGCAGAGGCCAATGGGATGAGAACAATGCCAAGTGCAGGGTTCTGCACTTTGGCCACAACAACCCCAAGCAGCACTACAGGCTGGGGACAGAGTGGGTGAGAGCAGCCAGGCAGAAGAAAGGGACCTGGGGGTGCTGGTGGATAGTAGGCTGAAGATGAGGCAGCAGTGCCCAGGTGGGCAGCAGAGCCAATGGCATCCTGGGCTGGCTCAGGAGCAGTGTGGCCAGCAGGACAAGGGAGGTTCTTCTGCCCCTGTGCTCAGCACTGCTCAGGCCACACCTTGAGTGCTGTGTCCAGTTCTGGGCNACAGTCTCAAGCTGTGCCAGGGCAAGTCTAGGCTGGATGTTAGGAGGAAGTTGTTGACAGAGAGAGTGATTGGCATTGGAATGGGCTGCCCAGGGAGGTGGTGGAGTCACTGTGCCTGGGGGTGTTCAGGAAAAGCCTGGATGAGGCACTTAGTGCCATGGTCTGGTTGACTGGATAGGGCTGGGTGCTAGGTTGGACTGGATGAGCTTGGAGGTCTCTTCCAACCTGGTTGATTCTATTCTATTCTAAGAAACTGAAGCTCTGTAGTCCTTCCTGAAGCTGTAGTGACAGCCAGCTCCTAACATGCTGAGGTGTAAAATCCTTCTTCTCATTAGTATTTAGGACAGCTCAGTGATGCTCAAGGGAGGTGATTCTGTTCCTCTGCTTTGCTCTTGAGTGAGCCCACCTGGAGTGCTGTGGTCAGCTCTGGGATCCCATCCTAAGAAGGTGATGGAGGGGAGGGTCCAGAGAAGGGCCACAAAGATGCTCAGAGGGATGGAGGACCTCTGTTATGAGGACAGACTGAGAGAGTTTGGGCTGCACAGCCTGCAGAGGAGAAGGCTGTGGGGAGATTTTATGGTGGCCTTCCAGTACCTGAAGGAAAGCTGGAGAGGGACATTTTACAGGGGCCTGTGGTGATAGGACAAGGGGCAGTGGTTTGTAGCTAGAGCAGGGTCATTTGGATTGGTCATTAGGAGCAAGTGGTGAGAGGGTGGTGAGACACTGGCATAGATTGCCCAGAGAAGCTGTGGATTCCTCATCCTTGAAAGTGGTTGAGATCAAGCTGGATGAAGCTTTGAGCAATCTGGGCTAGGGGGAGGTGTCCCTGCCCATGGCAGGAGGGGTGGAATTAGATGCTCAGAAGGTTCTTTTCAACTCAAGCCATTCCATGACTATGCATGTCAGCACCATCTGGGCTTTCCTGGCCTGCCCACCAGCCTAGTGCTGTGGCTTGGACTTCCATGGAAGCAGGGGGATATCCCACTGGACCTCATCTCCACCCCACCACATCCCTCAGCAGCTCATCATTGTCTGGTTTCTTGGTTGGGCTGTGCCTGAGCTGTGTGCTGGATCCTGAGCTCTGTGCAAGACACTGAGCTGTGGTGAGAACCCTGGACTGTGGTCAGGAGCTTGAGTTTTGTGCAGCACCCTGGGCTGTGGTGAGGACCCTGAGCTGTGGTGAGGACCCTGAGCTGAATTCAGGACTCTGGGACATGGTGAGGACCTTGAGCTGTGGTCAGGACCCTGAGCTGTGTGCAAGACACTGAGCTGTGGTGAGAACCCTGGACTGTGGTCAGGACCTTGTGTTGTCGTCAGGATCCTGGGCTGTGGTCAGGATCCTGAGCAGTGTGCAGGACCCTGGGCTGTGGTCAGTACCTTGACCTGTGTGCAGGACCTTGAGCTGAATTCAGGACTCTGGGTTGTGGTGAGGACCTTGAGCAGTGTGCAGGACCCTGGGCTGTGGTCAGTACCTTGACCTGTGTGCAGGACCTTGAGCTGAATTCAGGACTCTGGGTTGTGGTGAGAACCCTGAGCAGTGTGCAGGACCCTGGGCTGTGGTCAGTACCTTGAGCTGTGTGCAGGACC
>WAAF01011576.1:178687-192432 GCA_013400475.1 Tricholaema leucomelas
CAGTGCTGGCCCAGGGTTTCTGCAGTGGCACCTCTGTGGTCTCCAGGAGCACAGCATCTTTCTCTGCTCAGCCCAGCAGTTTGCATCGAAGGGTACCTGAAGGAGCCTACAGGAAAGCCAGGAGGGACTTTTCACAAGGGCTTGTGGTAGCAGGGCAAGGGGGAATGGAGTGAAGCTTGAGCAGGGCAGATGTAACCTGGAGATTAGGAAGCAATTCTCTAGAGTGAGGGTGGTGAGACACGAACAGGTTGCCCGGGGAGGTGGTGCAGGTTTTCAAGGCCAGGTAGGATGAGATCTTGAGCAACCTGGGCTAGTGGGAGGCATCCCTGTCCATGGGGTTGGAACTAGGTGATCTTTAAGGTCCCTTCCAAGCCAAACCATCCTATGAATCCATGAGCATTTAGGAAGATAGGATCCCAAATATCTTACCTGTGCTCCCTGCAATGGGACTTGGCGCAGGAATGGGTTAAATATCCACACCACTCTCTAAAAGCCAAACCTTGCCTAAGGTTCTACATTTTCTCCTGAGCCATTAAATTCCTCCTTTAAAGCCCATTTTTAACGTGCCCTAATGGGGACATTAAAGATGCATTTGGTGGAGTTAATGTGGCTGTGACATTGTGGTGCCCAAAGCTCCCTAAGGGTTTGAAGGGGGAAGTCGTCAGCCTGGGCGCTGGGTACGCACCAAGGGATGGGCAAATCCCACACACAGAAAGTAAACAGTGAGCAGAACTTTACATAAAGATTGACTTTTAGATCTATTTCAGTGTTTAACATTGTGACCCTGTAAGTAAATTGGGTGGCTTTGGGCCTGTTGACTGCTTTTTAAATGGATGCTGCCTCTACAGCAGACGCAGCTCATGTTTTCTTTCCAGGTGCTTGTAGGAGATTGCATGGAGGGAATAAAAGAGAGCAAACAACCTTCTCTGCTTTAGCAGAAGCCCAAAGGAAAAATGGAATGAAAGGAAGGAGAAGATTCTCCAAAGGCTGCTGAGTCTGGGGATTTTCTGGAAATCTTCCTGCCAAGATGCATGTGAGTAGAGTGGAAGTGTTCAGCCTGGAGAATAGGAGGCTCAGGGCAGACTTCACTGCTGTAGGACAAGGGAGGTTCTTCTGCCCCTGTGCTCAGCACTGCTCAGGCCACACCTTGAGTGCTGTGTCCAGTTCTGGGCTCCTCAATTCAAGAGAGATGTTGAGGTGCTGGAAGGTGTCCAGAGAAGGGTGATGAAGCTGGTGAGGGGCCTGGAACACAAACCCTACAAAGAGAGGCTGAGGGAGCTGGGGGTGTGCAGCCTGCAGAAGAGGAGGCTCAGGGCAGAGCTCATTGCTGTCTGCAGCTACCTGAAGGGAGGCTGTAGCCAGGTGGGGTTGGTCTCTTCTGCCAGGTAAGCAGCAACAGAACAAGGGGATGGAGTCTCAAGATGTGTCAGGGGAGGTCTAGGCTGGATGTTAGGAGGAAGTTGTTGTCAGAGAGAGTGATTGGCATTGGAATGGGCTGCCCAGGGAGGTGGTGGAGTTGCCATCCCTGCAGGTGTTCAAGTAAGGCCTGGCTGAGGCACTTAGTGCCATGGTCTGGTTGACTGGATAGGGCTGGGTGCTAGGTTGGACTGGCTGAGCTTGGAGGTCTCTTCCAACCTGGTTGATTCTATGTTCAGTCTGGAGAGGACCTCCCTTGTCCTGCTGGCCACACTGTTCCTGATCCAGGCCAGGATGCCACTGGCTCTATTGGCCCCAACTCCCTCAGTCTCTCCTCGTAGCAGAGCAGCTCCATCCCTCTGATCATCCTCGTGGCCCTTCTCTGGGTGACCTCTGGAGGTCCCTTCCAACCCAGATCATTCTATCACTCAGAAGTGTGGCTGGGTGACGCTGGTGGAGTTGAGGGATCAGCACATGGTAGGCAGATTTCAGCAGAGGAAGGGCAGGAGAGGGGCTGCAGCTCAGCATCCTGCTGGAGGAAGGATGCTCTGCTCATCTCCTGAGGACAATCCCTGAAGGGAGGGAGGGTTCACACATATCCCCTGCTAAATGGCATATGACTCAAGCAAGGGAGCAAAAACCCACCCAAGTAAAACCTCACACCTCTTTATTACACAGATTTATCTCGCTGTGTCAGAGCTTGACAGCCACCACCAGATGCTCATCTCCTCAGTTGCTTTATTGGATTCTGGGACATCCTCATAATTGCCAGAAGTGGGAGATGATTCCCCAGCATCTGGCCTGTGTTAATACAGATTCTGAGTGCTTATCAATCCACTTAAGGAGGGAGAACATGTGCTTGGGGTGCAGTCAGATGCAGCCCAATTCTAAAGGGTCATCATTTACCCTGTGAGGAGAGGCTGAGGGAGCTGGGGGTGTGCAGCCTGCAGAAGAGGAGGCTCAGGGCAGAGCTCATTGCTGTCTACAACTACCTGAAGGGAGGCTATAGCCAGGTGGGGTTGGTCTCTTCTGCCAGGCAAGCAGCAACAGAAGAAGGGGACACAGTCTCAAGTTGTGCCAGGGGAGGTCTAGGCTGGATGTTAGGAGGGAGTTCTTCAGAGAGAGTGATTGGCATTGGAATGGGCTGCCCAGGGAGGTGGTGGAGTCACTGTCCCTGGAGGTGTTAAAGCAAAGCCTGGCTGGGGCACTTAGTGCCATGGTCTGGTTGATTGGCCAGGGCTGGGTGCTGGGTTGGACTGGATGAGTTTGGAGCTCTCTTCCAACCTGCTTGATTCAATTCTATTCCATTCTATTCTAATCCTATTTCCACCCTCCCCTTTCTCCCCTAGAGTTGCTGCTGAATGACTGAGTCCTTGCCACCAGACCCTGCTGCAGGTTAAGCAGCTCAAGTTGAGGAGGCATTGACCAGATATCGTTGCTGTTTCTGGTGATGGGCAGAAAAGTGCTGCTCCATTTCCCCTAGCCCTGCCCCAGATTGTCTTTCAGGAGCTGCAGAAGTGATGTCTGTGCACAAATTCCCCCTTCAGCTCATGAAAAGTCTATTTAGCAGTTAAGGTCCAATGGAAATATTCCAATCAATGAGAAATAGTTGTGTTTTATTCTTTTGGTTGAGGCTCAAACCTTTGCCTGCTCTATTTGAGGTTGGCTGCACAGCTGCTTGGACACTTTTCAGATGAGTGTCCTCTTACAGAGGATGAAACACAGCTTGGAGGTCCATGGAGGCAGTTGCTGGCTGCAACTACCTGGAGGGAGGCTGTAGCCAGCTGGGGTTGGTCTCTTCTGCCAGGCAAGCAGCAACAGAAGAAGGGGACACAGTCTCAAGTTGTGCCAGAGGAGGTCTAGGCTGGATGTTAGGAGGAAGTTGTTGGCAGAGAGAGTGATTGGCATTGGAATGGGCTGCCCAGGGAGGTGGTGGAGTCTCCATCCCTGGAGGTGTTCAAGCAAGGCCTGGATGAGGCACTTAGTGCCATGGTCTGGTTGATTGTCTAGGGCTGGGTGCTAGGTTGGCCTGGCTGAGCTTGGAGGTCTCTTCCAACCTGCTTGATTCTATGATTCCATGCAGGTGGGGACTGCCCTGCTCAGCTCAGAGCAAAGAAGAGGGCGAAAGAAAAGGAGCTAAAAGCAGGTGTCTCAAGAATTGCTCCAAAGGTGCTGTTTTCACTCCAGGTAGGAATCAAAACAGGGAGTTTAGGCAGCTTTTAAAATCCTTCTCCCTCACTTCCTTCCTCTGAGGAGCCTGGCAGTGGCTGCTCAAATGAGAGTTGCTGCTGGCAGCCTCTCCTCTTCCAGGCACAGCTTGGGAGGTGAAGGTTTTCCAGGGAGGTGATGCTGCAAAATGGATCTGTTTGAACAAGGGGATTAAATGTTTCTCTCATCACTGCTGCTTAAGGAGTGCTTCTGGACTGTGGGCAGTACACAAGGGCAAGGCAAAGGCATCCTCCAGGCTTGCAGGACTCTGGGGCTCTCTAGACATCATAATGCAGTGGTGCACACCAGATGAGAGACTCATAGACTTATAGACTCATAGGTTCAGTCAGGGTCAGAAGGGATAACAAGGAGCATCTGCTTCCAACCCTCCTGCCATGGGCAAGGACACCTCACACTAGATCAGGTTGCTCAGAGCCACATCCAGCCTGGCCTTAAACACTTCCAGGAATGAGGCTTCCATCATCTCCCTGGGCAACCCATCCCAGGGTCTCAGCACCCTCGTGCTGAAGAACTTCTTCCTAACATCCAGTCTGCATCTACCCATCTCCAGCTTTGCTCCATTCCCCCCAGTCTTGTCACTCCCTGACAGCCTAAAAAGTCCCTCCCCAGCTTTTTTTGGAGGCCCCCTTCAGATCCTGGAAGGCCACAATAAGGTCACCTGGGAGCCTTCTCCTCTCCAGACTGAACAGCCCCCCACTCCTTCACCCTCTTCTCACAGGAGAGGTGCTCCAGCCCTCTGCTCATCCTTCTCTGGTCAACCTTCCAGCACATCCATAGCCTTGCCTTGAACTCCTGCCATGGCATCTCTCAGAGGCTCCTGCAGATGAAAGCTGAGAAGCTTCCCTTTGCCAAAGCCTCAGTCACGCTAATGAGGCCCTGGTTCCAGTTGGATCTGGCAGTTTGTCCCACTCAAGTGGTGAAGGAGCAGCAGGTGGTAGCAGAGCTGGTTTTCCAAACCCACATCCTGCTGGAAACACAAAAGCCACACCTGACTTGATGTGGTGGAGCGACCGCATCTGCCTCCGGGCTAACAGCATCTGCCTCCGGGCTAACAGCCTGGTGCTGGGGATGGAGCCCACAGAGCTGCACACCACTGCTCTCTGGCCTGGCACATCACTCTAGAGCCAAGCCACTGTTGAGTCACCTTACAGGAGTGGCACTCACTGCTGAATAGAATAGAATAGAATAGAATAGAATCAATCAGGTTGGAAGAGACCTCCAAGCTCAGCCAGTCCAACCTAGCACCCAGCCCTATCCAGTCAACCAGACCATGGCACTAAGTGCCTCATCCAGGCTTTTCCTGAACACCCCCAGGGATGGTGACTCCACCACCTCCCTGGGCAGCCCATTCCAATGCCAATCACTCTCTCTGTGAAGAACTTCCTCCTAACATCCTGCCTAGACCTGTCCTGGCACAACTTGAGGCTGTGAAAGCCTGCCCCACTGAACGTGGCACTCTCTGGGTGAAGTTGCAGCCACCCCAAGCAGCCTGTTCCTGAGACTGAGGTCGGGCCTGAGGAAGAAACTCTTCACAGTGAGGGCAGTGAAATCCTGGGACAGGATTGCCCACTGATGTGGTGGAGGATCCATCCCTGGAGATATTCCAGGTCAGACTTGGTGGGGCCCTGAGCAACCTGATCTAGTTGGAGATGTCTCTGGTCACTGCTGGGGTGGGGGGGGAGTTGGAAAAGATGACCTTTGAGGGTCCCTTCCAGCCTGCTGCAGTCTGTGATTCTGTCTGCTTTGGCTCCATGGGTGTTGGCAGAACCTGGTTGTGCAGAGTGGATTTAGGTCACCCTTGGCACTAGGATGCTTTTCCTTCTCCACCCTCCTTTCTCCTCTTCCTGGGATTGAGTTTCTTGCAGCTAAGCACACTCTTGTCTGTATTTCCCACTGAAAGCTGAAACAGGGCTTGGTCACCTCTGTTTTTCTAAGCCCAGCCCAAGTCATGAGCATCTGCCAGGAGGTTTTCCCTAAGCCTGTGGTTTGAATAACTCATTGTTGACAGCTTTGCTCCTCTCCCAGGTGCCTGCTGCTTGCAAGGACTGGGAGGAACTTCTCCAACCACAGCATGCTGCCTCCTGCAAAGCCCATGGGTCTCCAGCACCCAGCCAAAGCCTCCTCATTTGCCTCTCTGGAGTTCTGGCACGTTTCTGATGGCATATGGTGTGGAGAAATGGCCTCACTGCTGTTGCCACCAGAGAAGGTAATGAAGTAATGGTGCTAAGAGAGGTTGGGGTGGTGGGGTTGAGGGAGAAAATGAATGAGCATCTTGAGTTCTTCACTGTGAGGGTGGTGAGACACTGGAACAGGTTGCCCAGGGAGGTGGGCAGGCTGGGTGGGGCTGCAAGCAACCTGATCTAGTGTGAGGTGTCCCTGCCTATGGCAGGGAGTTTGGAACTGGCTGACCTTTGAGGTCCCTTCCAACCCTGGCAATTCTGTGATCTTCCAAGTGCCTTCTACCCCTGACTGGCAGATACTGGTACCTGGCACAGCACTTCACCAACCTCACCTGCCAGGCTGTCTCACTGCAGGCTCAGAGAATCACCACTGCTCATACTAGCATGAAATTGGGATCTTTGTGCCTTAAAAGAGCCTGCAGTGCTTTGTGGTCCCTGTGCTGGCAGTTTGGGGTGCCTGGGAGGACACTCCTTGGAGAGCATCCCTTTCCAGAGGTGAAATCCCAAGCAATGCAGATCAGATCTCTGCTTCTTGGTGTGAAAATGAAAGCAGCTCAGATCTTCTGTGGTTTTGGTTCATGCTCCTGCACTTCATCAAAAGACAGCACATTCCTTTGCAAAACTGCTGGATGTACCTGAACAGGCAGGAGTGAAATCAGTGAAGTCCTGCCTAGATCCCAGCGTGACCTTCACCCTCAGTGTGAAATTGACCTTTAGGTTTAGCAGGCTTTGGGTTGTGGCAGTTTTTCCTCTTGGACTGACTGGCTGGTTGCCAGCCAACTGAACATGAGCCAGCAGTGTGCTCAGGTGGCCATGAAGGCCAATGGCATCCTGGGCTGGCTCAGGAATAGTGTGGCCAGAAGGACCAGGGAAGTCCTTCTGCTCCTGTGCTCAGCACTGGTCAGGACACACTTTGAGTACTGTGTCCAGTTCTGGACCTCTCAATTCAAAAGAGAGATGTTGAGGTGCTTGAATGTACCCAGAGAAAGGAAGCAAGGCTGGTGAGGAGCCTGGAGCACAGCCCTGTGAGGAGAGGCTGAGGGAGCTGGGGGTGTGCAGCCTGCAGAAGAGGAGGCTCAGGGCAGAGCTCATTGCTGTCTACAACTACCTGGAGGGAGTCTGTAGCCAGGTGGGGTTGGGCTCTTCTGCCAGGCAAGCAGCAACAGAACAAGGGGACACAGTCTGCAGTTGTGCCAGGGGAGGTCTAGGCTGGATGTTAGGAGGAAGTTGTTGGCAGAGAGAGTGATTGGCATTGGAATGGGCTGCCCAGGGAAGTGGTGGAGTCACTGTGCCTGGAGGTGTTGAAGCAAAGCCTGCATGAGGCACTTAGTGCCATAGTCTGGTTGATTGTCTAGGGCTGGGTGCTAGGTTGGGCTGGCTGAGCTTGGAGGTCTCTTCCCACCTGCTTGATTCTGTGGTTCTGTAATTCTTTGATTCTGTGATCACAGGGTTACAGAATATTAGGGGTTGGAGGGGACCCAAGGAGATCATCGAGTCCAACCTCCCCTGCCAGGGCAGGACCACACAATCTAGCTCAGATCACAGAGGAACACATCCAGATCACATATGGGCTTTGCTTCAGGGACTGACATGTCAGGGGCTGTAAAGAAATCTTGTGGCCATAGGAAAAGGTTAGTCCAGCTTCTTATGGTGTGAAGTCTTTCCACCCCCAGGGAGGATGGAAGAGATGCCCAGGGGTCCTGGTCCATCTCAGATGAGCAGTCACTCCTTCATTTCCTTGCAGGGAAATGGGCCCAGGGAGCTTCTCTGATGAACTCTGCAGCGAAAGCTGAGAAAACCTGCAAAGTCCTGCTCCCATTTCCTGCTCTAAATCCTGCAGGAGAGACCTTGATAGCCAGGGCTGGCAGCCAAACACTCTCAAGTCAATGGAAAGATTCCCCTTGACTTTAATGGTCTTTGCATGAGTGCCTAATTCCTTCCTGTTCACAGGCTCTCTTGGCCTCGGTTATGGAAACAACTGCAGCTTTAAAGCGCTGCAGTGAACTGGAAAGCCTTCGGAGCAGCCTCCACGGCAGATTTTGCTGTCCTCCCAGACAGCTGGAATGGGTTTTGGTTGACAAAGAGCCTGATGTATGTTCTCCTAGCCAGAGCCGTGGCTGCAGTGTGAAGGAGTGTTATAACAAGCAGCTCGGTGCAGACAGGGCTTGTGGGCAGCCTGCTGGCCTTGCAGCCAAGCTCTTCCCAGCAGCACGGGGTTGGGGGGAGGGCGAGGAGCCTGTGTCTCTGCTAGGCGGAGCTGAGCCTCTCTCTTGATGTGCCAGCATCTCTCGCAGCTGTGGGCTTGCTGTCTTCTAGGGACTCCTTCAGCTCCTTGCTTGCAGTGCCACATCACTGGCAGAGAGCAGACCTTGCCTGCTGTTGGCAGCTCGTTGCGAAGCGCAGGTTCCTTTTGCCAGCCAGGGCTGCCCTCTGCGGCGGCTGAGAGAGGGATCATAGAAGCAAGCAGGTTGGAAGAGACCTCCAAGCTCAGCCAGTCCAAACTAGCACCCAGCCCTGGCCAATCAACCAGACCATGGCACTAAGTGCCTCATCCAGGCTTTGCTTCAACACCTCCAGGGATGGCAACTCCAGCACCTCCCTGGGCAGCCCATTCCAATGCCAATCACTCTCTCTGACAACAACTTCCTCCTAACATCCAGCCTAGACCTCCCCTGGCACAACTTGAGGCTGTGTCCCCTTGTTCTGTTGCTGGTTGCCTGGCAGAAGAGCCCAACCCCATCTGGCTACAGCCTCCCTTCAGGTAGTTGTAGCCAGCAATGAGGTCTGCCCTGAGCCTCCTCTTCTGCAGGCTGCACACCCCCAGCTCCCTCAGCCTCTCCTCACAGAGTTTGTGTTCCAGGCCCCTCACCAGTCTTGGTGCCCTTCTCTGGACACCTTCCAGTACCTCAACATCTCTCTTAGAATCATAGAGTCAAGAAGGATGGAAGAGACCTCCAAGCTCATCCAGTCCAACCTAACACCCAGCCCTAGCCAATCAACCAGACCATGGCACTAAGTGCCCCAGCCAGGCTTTGCTTGAACACCTCCAGGGATGGTGACTCCACCACCTCCCTGGGCAGCCCATTCCAATGCCAATCACTCTCTCTTGAATTGAGGAGCCCAGAACTGGACACAGCACTCAAGGTGTGGCCTGACCAGTGATGAGTACAGAGGCAGAATAACCTCCCTCATCCTGCTGGCCACACTGTTCCTGATCCAAGCTCATACAGCCCAACCTGTCACCCAGCCCTTTCCAATCAACCAGACCCCAGCTCAGTGATGCAGTCACTTAACCACGAAGATGATGTGAAGGTCCAGTGCCATTGCTGCTCTGAGCACTCTCCTGCCTGGAGCAGGCATCTCACTTCTGCCATCAGCCCACCCCACATGGTGAACAGTGCTGAAGGAGCTGTCTTGGGGGCCAAACATTTTAGCAGGGGCTTTTGTGACAGGACAAGGGGTGCTGGTCTGGAACTAAAAGAGGGGAGATGTAGACTAGAGAGAAGGAAGGATTTTTTTTGTGCTGAGGGTGGTGAGACCCTGGCCCAGGTTGCCCAGGGAGGAGGGAGGTGTACCTGTCCCTGGAAGCATTCCAGCTGAGGTTGGATAGGGCTCTGAGCAACCTGCTCAGGTTGCAGATACCCCTGCTCACTGCAGTGGGGTTGGACTGGATGAGCTTTAAAGGTCCCTTCCAGGTGAAACCAGTCTATGATTCTATGACCTCTGTCACATTTGTGGCTTGCTCCAGGAGGCTGCTTAGCACAACCCTTAAAGAGATGCTTAGCTTTAAGGACACAGCTCTGTTTCTCTGACTTCCATGGGGGATAAACACATGGAAGCATTTGTCTGGGGGGAACTTGGAGCATCAGGCTGTGAAGTACCAGCAAGGAATACCTGGGATTTCTTCCCTGATGCCTGAGGCTGTCAACCAGCTCCTTACAGGAGACCAACCTGCTCTGGTCTAATTTTACAAAGAGCAATAATAGCAAACAGATGATTTAGTCTTTACAAAGCCCACAGGCACCACATCCACCTCTGTTGGGTGAGCAGTGACTTCCACAGGGCATCTGAGTGTTTCACAGAACCATGGAATGGTTTGGGTTGGAAGGGATCTTTGAAGCTCATTTAGTCCAAACCCCTTGCAGTGAGCAGGGACATTCCCAGCTGGTTTGGGAATAGCAGGAAGTGTTTTGTGATGTGGAAGGTTGCTCAGCTGACTCAGGGAGAGGATGCTGATGGTGGTTGCTATTCCCTTCTCCATGCCCTAGAAACTTTCTAGGTCTATAATTAAGGCTTTAAGGTGTTTCACTTTGCTGTTCAAACCCCGGGTGGGCTTTGCCATGTCTTTTCTTCCACACACCCAAAGGCAGCTGGGTGTCTGCCCCCCCCACCTGCCCATCCCTCCCTTGTCATAGGCAGGGTGAGTATAAATCATAGAATCATAGAATGGTTTAGGTTGGAAGGGACCTCAAGGATCATCCAGCTCCAACCCCCTGCCATAGGCAGGGACACCTCCCACTAGAGCAGCTCGCCCAAGGCCTCATCCAGCCTGGCCTTAAACACCTCCAGGGAGGAAGCATCCACAGCCTCCCTGGGCAACCTGTGCCAGTGTCTTACCACCCTCACTGTAAAGAACTTCCTCCTAACATCCAGTCTAAATCTCCCCTCTGCCAGCTTAAACCCATTCCCCCTCGTCCTGACATTACCAGACCTTGTCAATAGTCCCTCCCCAGCCTTCCTGTAGGCTCCCTTCAGATACTGCAAAGCCACTCTAAGGTCTCCTCGAAGCTTTCTCCTCTCCAGGCTGCAGAGCCCCAACTCTCTCAGCCTGTCCTCATAGCAGAGCTGCTGCAGCCCTCTGAGCATCTTCGTGGCTCTCCTTTGGACCCGCTCCAGCAGTTCCATGTCCTTCTTCCCAGCCTGCCCTTGATGGCTTCAGCTCAAATCCACAATCCTGGAGCCACATTCTGCAGGAGGAACCCAGACCTCACTTTCACAGCTGTGCATTCCTGAGATGAAAAAGGGCAGCCCAAAGCTTCAGGCTGTTCCACAGCAGAAAAAAAATCAGACCTGGGTAATCTATGGAAAAGTTTGGCAGCTGCAGGAGCCACCCAGCTGCTGGAAAAAAGTGTGTGTAGTGAGCTCTGTTGGGGTCTCCTTCTGCCACTCTGCTTTGGGGAGCACTGCTGCTCTGGTTTTGAGTGCTTGCCCATCTCACTGGAGCTGTGGTTGGAAGAAGGCTCCCAGTTGAGAGATGGAGGAATTCTAAAGTGCTGGCCTGGCTCTTTTGGGTGGATTATTTGCTTTTCAAAGCCTCTGCCTGCAGCCTAGGCTGATCATTCTCTTGCAGAGGAAAACAGGCAGCAGCCTGAGACGTGGCTGAAGTAATGAGTTCATCTCTCTGCAGTCGAGCCAGGTACACATTTCCCCCCCTCTCTTTTCCCCCAGAACTCAATTAAAATGCATACATCTTTGCTCACATTATGGTTTTGGAAGCTCAATGGCAAATAAAGGTCACCCTCTAATCACACCAACACCCACTGCTTTTGGGGGCAGATCCAAGAGCAGTGTCATTCTCCTGCCCTTGGTTACTCTGGGATGTGCTATCTCCACCAAGCAGCCAGCAGCCCAGGTTTTGTAATCTGGGCCAGCACTCCTGTGGGCTGTGCTGTGCTGTGCTGCTGAGAGGGGGCCAGAGTTATGCAATGGAAAATGCATGCATTAATCTGGGCTGCCTGATAAATCCTTACCCAACTTGATGCTCTTCCTGCTCCATTTTGCTGCCATTGGCACTGGTCCCATGGACCTTACCCTCTCTCTGGAGCTTCCCTGCCTAGAGGAACAGTCATGGCTTACTGCCTGCTCAGAGCACTCTCCTGCCTGGACTCCTATAGAATCAGAGAATCAGGGTTGGAAGGCACCACAAGGATCAGCCAGTTCCAACCCCTCTGCCATAGGCAGGGACACCCTACCCTAGAGCAGCCTGGCCACAGCCTCATCCAGCCTGGCCTTAAACACCTCCAGGGACTCCTCCTGGCCCAGGATTTACTGAGGCTGCCCGGGGGAGTTGTGGAGTCTCTCTCTCAGGAGATATTCAAGACCCACCTGGATGTGTTCCTGTGTGATCTGGTGTAGGTGATCCTGCTCTGGAAGGGGGTTTGAACTGGATGAGCTTTCGAGGTCCCTTCCAGCCTCTGTCATTCTGTGATCCTGTGAAAACAAAAAGGGAAAATAGAAATCCAAGCAAGTTTGATTGAATAATGAGTTGAGTTTCTTTAGCCAGACACAAAGCTGGTCACATTTAGCCAGAGAAGAACGAAACAAGGGTCCTCCTGGTGCAATGGGATAGTCTCTCCTACACAGGAAACCACCAGATCCATTGTGGGAGGGATGTGAAGTTGTTGATGGGAGCAAGCACATCATGGTTCTATGACTCTTCACTCCACTGTCATTTTGGTTACTGCAGCCTGTGATCACAGGATCACAGGATGTCAGGGGTTGGAAGGGACCCAAAGAGATCATCCAGTCCAAACCCCCTGCCACAGCAGGACCATACAATCTAGCTCAGGGCACACAGGAACACATCCAGACAGCCCTTGAAAGGCTCCAGAGAAGGAGAATCCACAACCTCTCTGGGCAGCCTGTGCCAGTGCTCTGGGACCCTTACAGCAAAGAAGTTCCCCCTTGTGTTGAGCTGGAACCTCCTGTGCTGCAGCTTCCATCCATTGCTCCTTGTCCTATCCCAGGGAGCAGTGAGCAGAGCCTGTCCCCCCCTCCTGACCCCCAGCACTCAGATATTGATAAACATTTATTTAATCCCCTCTCAGTCTTCTCTTCTCCAGACTAAACAGCCCCAGGTCCCTCAGTCTCTCCTCCTCAGGCAGTGCTCCAATCCCCTCATCATCCTCATAGCCTTCTACTGGACCTTCTCCAGCAGATCCCTGTCCCTCTTCAGCTGAGTAGCCCAAAACTGAAGGCAGTACTCAAGATGAGGTCTCAGCAGGGCAGAGTAGAGGGGGAGGAGAACCTCCCTTGATCTGCTGGACACCCTCTTCTTAATCCACCCCAGGATCCCACTGGTTTGGCCACAGCAGAGCCAAACCAGTCCTCATCTCAGTGCAGCTGGCCACTGGCATCTGTAGCTGCTGGTGCTCATGGCCAAAATGCCTTGTAGGCTTCTCAGAAGGTCAATGCAGCCTCAACAATGCCTTTGTGATATCCATTCAGCTTTTCTGCACCCTGCAGGGTTACTGGTTCTGCCATGGCTGGGTTTACAGTGATGTTTGAAGTATTCAGCTCTTCTTAATATGGAATTGGGTTTTTACTGCTTGAAATTCCTGCTGCTCTGACACGTCAAAGCTCAGGATGTTTTGTTACAGTTTCTTATAGAACCCTGACCAACCCCATGGAAACAAAACCTAACCCCAAATCCTCACATTTCTTGACTTAGAATCATAGAATCATAGAATCAAGCAGGCTGGAAGAGAGCTCCAAGCTCAGCCAGTCCAACCTAGCACCCAGCCCTAGCCAATCAACCAGACCATGGCACTAAGTGCCTCATCCAGGCTTGGCTTCAACACCTACAGGGACAGCGACTCCACCACCTCCCTGGGCAGCCCATTCCAATGCCAATCACTCTCTCTGCCAACAACTTCCTCCTAACATCCAGCCTAGACCTCCCCTGGCACAACTGCAGACTGTGTCCCCTTGTTCTGTTGCTGCTTGCCTGGCAGAAGAGCCCAACCCCAGCTGGCTACAGCCTCCCTTCAGGTAGTTGTAGACAGCAATGAGGTCTGCCCTGAGCCTCCTCTTCTGCAGGCTGCACACCCCCAGCTCCCTCAGCCTCTCCTCACAGGGCTGTGCTCCAGGCCCCTCCCCAGCCTTGCTGCCCTTCTCTGGACACCTTCCAGCACCTCAACA
>WAAF01011576.1:213660-224898 GCA_013400475.1 Tricholaema leucomelas
GGTGGGGGGGTGGAGGGGGTGGGAAGCACAAGCTCCACATTTTGTTTGGAGAGAAGGGAAAAAATGAGCACATTCCCCTGCCTTTGATAGCACGCAGCTGTCAGGACATCCACTGTCTTGTGTCCCCATGGCCTTTCCACATGAGCAGAGGCTCTGCTGTGTGCTGCTCCTCTGTCCGGTGCCCTCATGCCCTGCTCTAGGATCCCATCTGCCAGGACACTCTGTAAGCAAACTTCCTTTATGGCTTCAGCATACAAACAGCAGCCTGCAGAGGGATTTTTTTTGCCTGAAGAAGCAGAGCCAGCAGCAGTGTGGCACCTTGAGATCATGGATTGGACACAATGATCTCCTTGGGTCCCTCCCAGCCCCTAATATCCTGTGATCCTATGATCTCCATGGCTGAAAAGGGGCAGCTTGTGGCAAGGGGAAGCTGCTTCTGACTCAGGGGATCCTAAACTGGAAGGGATTTAGCAGCTCCCCATGGGTGTTTTTTTTCTCTTCACATTAATTTCTCCAGAACCATAGAATAGAATCACAGAATCATAGAATCAAGCAGGTTGGAAGAGACCTCCAAGATCAACCAGATCAACCTAGCACCCAGCCCTGTCTGATCAACCAGACCAGGTGACTCCAGCACCTCCCTGGGCAGCCCATTCCAATGCCAACCACTCTCTCTGCCAACAACTTCCTCCTAACATCCAGCCTAGACCTCCCCTGGCACAACTTGAGGCTGTGTCCCCTTGTCCTGTTGCTGCTTGCCTGGCAGAAGAGACCAACCCTACCTGGCTACAGCCTCCCTTCAGGTAGCTGCAGACAGCAATGAGCTCTGCCCTGAGCCTCCTCGTCTGCAGGCTGCACACCCCCAGCTCCCTCAGCCTCTCCTCACAGGGCTGTGCTCCAGGCCCCTCCCCAGCCTTGCTGCCCTTCTCTCAACACCTTCCAGCACCTCAACATCTCTCTTGAGTTGAGGAGCCCAGAACTGGACACAGCACTGAAGCTGTGGCCTGAGCAGTGCTGAGCACAGGGGCAGAAGAACCTCCCTTGTCCTGCTGGCCACACTGCTCCTGAGCCAGCCCAGGATGCCATTGGCTCTGCTGCCCACCTGGGCACTGCTGCCTCATCTTCAGCTACTCTCTACCAGCACCCCCAGGTCTCTTTCTGCCTGGCTGCTCTCAGCCACTCTGTCCCCAGCCTGTAGTGCTGCTTGGGGTTGTTGTGGCCAAAGTGCAGAACCCTGCACTTGGCCTTGTTCAATCTCATCCCCTTGGCCTCTGCCCACCCATCCAGCCTGGCCAGGTCCCTCTGCAGGGCTTTCCTACCCTCCAACAGCTCCACACCTGCTCCTATCGTTTCTATGCCAGATCAAATTTTAGCTCTCACAGCATCCTCATGGGAGCAGCTAGCTCCATGTCATGCCCTCTGATCTCAGGCTGTAGGAATCACTGCAGGACACCACCATGGAAGGCATGGCCCAGGAGCTGCTGCTCCCTGTCCCTCCCACTCAGGGAGTCCCCATCCCTTTGCCACTGTCACTGCTGCAGGCAGTTTTGCAGGAAAGCCCTAGGAGAGGCTGATTGCAAACCCAAGAACTCAGATGCAGAAGATGTTGTGCAACAATTTGCTCACCAGAGCACATTTCTTGCTTCTCTGTCCCTTGTGAGAGGTAATCAGAGAGGCCCATGTGAAATGTGGTGCAGCCTTGCTCCACAATGCTGGCAGGAGCCTTCTGTCCTGTCATGAGAAGAGCAAACCCATGGTGGTTTCAAGGTCAGTTACTCAAACTAAAGCAAAACAACAACAAAAAGCTCACCCTTTGGTTTTTTTCTCCCCCCCCCTGCCCTTGTTCTGTCTGAATTCCTACTTTGCATCCTGAAAACCCCTCAGAGGATTTGCATTTAGAACATGAAATGAGTTCCTCACAGTCAGGCCAAAGAAAACCAAGGTGCGTGGGTGGAGGAAGCTGTGGCCCATGCCAGCAGCCAGCTCCAGCAAGTTGATGTCCTCAGCTGCCTATGGTGAGGCTGAGCACTGCCTCCAAGCCTCCTCAGATGCTAGGCTTTAAAGTCAGGTCATACATCTCTGCTGCTGGAAACATTGGGAGTATCTCCAGTGCAGCCCAGTGTGGACCTTGCCTCTTAGCCAGTAGATACAGCACTTAAAAGCTGAAGGAGCCTAAAACAGGTCATTTGCAGCTCAGTCCTGCCTCCCCTCATGACAGGACACTGCAGCTACCACTCACCTCCTTGCAGACATGATGAACCTGGCCAGGCTGGGTGGGAGGGCAGAGGCCAATGGGATGAGATAGAGCAAGGCCAAGTGCAGGGTTCTACACTTTGGCCACAACTTACCTGTCCCTAAAACACCACCTGCTGTCCCTGCTGTGGGATGGAGATGCACAGGGCCAAACCATGCACCTCCACATTGTTTTGCCTGGAAGAGAAGTTCATGAACTGCTGTTATCATTCAGGCATGGTCTGAATGAAACATCCTGGACTCACACAATCCTCTCCTTCTCTGTCCTCCTTCCCCTCTTCCAGAGAGCTGTTTCCTGCTTTTCCCAGTTGGACAGGCTATCCTCCTGCCTGCTTTGAACTCAATATTTGTTGGGTTTGGCTGCTGCCACAGCCACATGGAGTCTTCTGCCTGATTTTTTATCCATCTGCTGCTAAAGAGAGTGCTGGGAGCTGAGAGCCCCAAAAGGGGTTCAGAGGTGCCAAGTGGAATTAGGGAGCATCAATAAGAGTGGGGGAAAGAAAAAGCTTCTCAGCTTTCATGTGCAGGGTAGTCCAAGCTGATATGCCTTAGACCCCACCTGGAGTACTGTGTGCAGTTCTGGAGCCCCCAACACAAGAAGGACATGGAACTGCTGGAGCCAGTCCAGAGGAGAGCCACGAAGATGCTGAGAGGGCTGCAGCAGCTCTGCTATGAGGACAGGCTGAGAGAGTTGGGGCTCTGCAGCCTGGAGAAGAGAAGGCTTCGAGGAGACCTTAGAGTGGCTTTGCAGTATCTGAAGGGAGCCTACAGGAAGGCTGGGGAGGGACTATTGACAAGGTNTGGAACTGGCTGATCCTTGTGGTCCCTTCCAACCCTGATTGATTCTATGATTCTATTCTATGCCATGCCTTGCTCCCTCGATCCCCAGCACTCCAAAACTAAAGGCTGGCACCACCATTTTCCTCTCCTCCCCTGCCAGCCATGGGCTGCTCTTTACTGTTACTGCAGGATGCCTGTTATGGGCATGGTGCTTGGGGAGCAGCTCTGGGCACAGCTGCTGGTCAATGGTCCTTTTGTGCATTTTGCTGCACAAAGAGGGCATTATTAAAGCTGACAAAGAAAAAAACCTCCCTGTTAATGAGGTTAACTTATTGCATGAGCTACTGCAGGGAATGTGCAGCATCTGCAGCATCTTGTGCTGGGACATATCCCACAGTGTGGCCAACCTGTTCCAGCTGAGGTTTGTCAGCAAGGAGCCTGTGTGCTGTGCTGGAAAACAAGGAGGGTAACCAAAGGGTGAGGCCAGTTTTGGAGCTGGTTGGCAGGGTGGAGGAGGTTGTTTCCCAGTGGGTGCTGCCAGCTGCTGCTCCCTAACAGCAGGCAGAGTGAGTGCAGCTGCTGGGGGAATTGGTTTTCTCCTGCAGCCCTGCAGAGGAGAATGGCAGAGCCTGCAGGAGAATGGCAGAGGGAGGCAGCCTCTGAAGGGGTATTTAAGAAGCTGCTCCATTTCCAGGAAATCTCTCTCTTGTTCTTTTAGAGGAAAGCTGAGTCCTTGTGAACTTGTGGAGAACTTTTGTTTGTTCCCTTTTGCCAGCTGAGCTCTGCTTTGTGCTGCTAACAGAGCTCCTTTCTCCAGGCACTGGCAATGTGCCAGGACCTGGCAGCATTGACTCTGTGCTGGAGCTGCTGGGAGCCCTGTCCTTCTTCCCTCTGGGATGATGCAAAGCCCCAGCTCCAACCAGCTGACCTCTAGGGGAGTCTCTGTGGGTCTTTTACCTTAGGTAGGAGACAATGGAGCCAGCCCTGCTTGCTTCTTTTTCCTATGCAATGAAAACCCCCTGAACTATCATGCAGAATAACTTGTCCAACCTGTAGTAATGGAAGGTGAAGTGGGTTGGTGGAAGAAGAAGCTGCTGTGCTAGTAGTGTTGGAAGGAGCAGCCAAGGCAGGAGATGCTCCTGAATCCAGAGAGGGAAATGCAATTACTGCAAGAAGATTTCCAACCTCAGACCTACTTTCTGCTTGTTCCTCTTCCCTGTATCCCAGTGCAATAGTCCCTCCTCAGTAGTCCCTCCTCAGCCTTCCTGTAGCCCCCTTCAGATACTGGAAGGCCACTCCAAGGTCTCCTCAAAGCCTTCTCTTCTCCAGCTCCCAGTGGTGATCTCTCTGGGGCAGGACTTGTTTGCTGAGGCTTTTACTGCTGATGACATCTTTACATCCATTACAGACTTAGAACCATAGAATGGTTTAGGTTGGAAGGAACCTCAAACCTCATCCAGTTCCAACCCCCTGCCACAGGCAGGGACACCTCCCACTAGAACAGGTCGCTCAAGGCCTCATCCAGCCTGGCCTTAAACACCTCCAGGGAGGTTGTGGAGCACAGAAGCACAGAATGAGATCTTTGATTGGTGATTCAGTGATCCTCAACTTCCCTGGGCAACCTGTGCCAGTGTCTCACCACCCTCACTGTAAAGAACTTCCTCCTAACATCCAGTCTAAATCTCCCCTCTGCCAGCTTAAACCCATTCCTACTTGTCCTATTTACAAGACCTTGTCAATAGTCCCTCTCCAGCCTTCCTGTAGCCCTCTGCAGATACTGGAAGGCCACTCCATGGTCTCCTCAAAGCCTTCTCCAGGCTGCAGAGCCCCAACTCTCTCAGCCTGTCCTTGTAGCAGAGCTGCTGCAGCCCTCTCAGCATCTTGGTGGCCTCCTCTAAACTGGCTCCAGCAGTTCCATATCCTTCTTGTGTTGGGGGCCCCAGAACTGCAGGTGGGGTCTGAGGAGAGCAGAGCCAAGGGGCAGAATCCTCTCCCTTGCCCTGCTGCCCACACTGCTCTTGCTGCAGCCCAGCACAGGGTTGCTGTCTGGGCTGCACTCACACTGCAGGCTCCTGTTGAGCTTTTCATCAGCCCAGACCCCCAGGTCCTGTTCCTCAGAACTGCTCTCAGCCATTCATGCTGTGAGATAGAAAAGAGATTTCCTAATTGAAGAAGCAAGGCTCTGTGTGTAAGAGCAGATGGAGAGGGCAAAGGAGAAGGAAATAAATGTAGTTCACAAGCCCAGTCAAACCAGCTGCTACCACAGCAGAGGGACCTCTCTCACCAGCAGCATCTCCAGAGGTGCAGACCACAAACTGCTGACAAAAAAAAACCCAACACCAGAAATGGATTTTCTAAACTGTCATTGTATCAGCAGGACCATGCCTGGAGTTTATAGAATCATAGAATCAAGCAGGTTGGAAGAGACCTCCAAGCTCAGCCAGCCCAACCTAGCACCCAGCCCTGGCCAAGCAACCAGACCATGGCACTAAGTGCCTCATCCAGGCTTGGCTTCAACACCTCCAGGGACAGAGACTCCACCACCTCCCTGGGCAGCCCATTCCAATGCCAATCACTCTCTCTGCCAACAACTTCCTCCTAACATCCTGTTCTCCAGTTCTCCACATCTGCTGATGTCTCCAGGGCACTAAATAAACCTCTGAGTTTCCTTCCACTGAGTTCCCTTTTGCCAGAGCTGAGTGTATGCAGAGCTGAGCAAAATATTGGAATCATAGAATCAGTCAGGGTTGGAAGGGACCACAAGGATCAGCCAGTTCCAACCCCCCTGCCATGGCCAGGGACACCTACCCTAGAGCAGGCTGCCCACAGCCTCAGCCAGCCTGGCCTTAAACACCTCCAGCCATGGGGCCTCAACCACCTCCCTGAGCAACCCATTCCAGCCTCTCACCACTCTCATGCTGAAGAACTTCCTCTTCATGTCCAGTCTGAACCTACCCACTCCAACTTTGCTCCATCAGGGACTTCACTTCCCTGTTTCCCAAGGGTGGGGAGCAGAAATGGAGCTGTTGTGCAATCAGGAGGGGAATAACCATGATGTCTCTACACATGTGTCCTCCAGCTGCCAAAATCTTTTCTAGGGCTGAGGGAGGAGCACACACAAGCAGTGATTGCAACACAGCTGCCCCTGCAGAATGCCTGGGAGTGTTTTCACCTCTGCAAACCAGCTGGGCACAGGGACAACCTGTGTCTGAGCTGCCAGGAGGAAAGTCATAGAATCACAAACTGCTTTGGGTTGAAAGAAGACCTTAAAAGTCATCTAATTCAACCCCCCTTGCACTCAGCAGGGACATCTGCAACCAGAGCAGGCTGCTCAGAGTCCTACATCAACTGACCTGGAATGATTCCAGGGATGAAGGCTTCAGGGAGATCCTCCCAGTGTCTGAAGGGGACCTACAGGAGGGCTGGGGAGGGACTATTGACAAGGTCTGATAATGACAGGACAAAAGGGAATGGGTTTAAACTGGCAGAGAGGAGATTGAAACTGGATGTTAGGAAAGGGTTCTTTACAGTGAGGGTGGTGAGACAGTGGCACAGGTTGCCCAGGGAGGTTGTGGAGCACAGAAGCACAGAATGTGATCAAAGATCCTCCTAACATCCAGCCTAGACCTCCCCTGGCACAACTTGAGGCTGTGTCCCCTTGTTCTATTGCTGCTTGCCTGGCAAAAGAGCCCAACCCCACCTGGCTACAGCCTCCCTTCAGGTAGCTGTAGACAGCAATGAGGTCTGCCCTGAGCCTCCTCTTCTCCAGGCTGCACACCCCCAGCTCCCTCAGCCTCTCCTCATAGGGTTTATGTTCCAGGCCCCTCACCAGCTTCACCATTGCTCCATGTCCTATCCCAGAGAGCAAATGAGAAGAGCCTAAGGTGACATAATAAATATGAGGGACCTACAACCACCTGATTAGCAGCCCTGGGTCCTCTCCATCCACCTCCAACCCCAGGGGAAGGAGTTTGAGCTGCTCAGCTGCTCCTGTTGGCCTGCAGCAGTGATGACATCTGTGGTTTCTAATAGAGACATTTATTGAGAGGGCATAAAAAATAGAGTGCAAAATTCAACACTTTGTACTTCAGCTCCTCAGAGGCAAATTGTCCCAGGCAGTGGTGGTAGAAGACCCTAAAAGGCTGGCAGTGTGTCCAGATTCCCTGATGCACCCAGATCCACCGAGCAGAGCAGGACCTCTGTCCCCCACAGACGGGCCATGACCCTTCTTCCTGCAAACCTTTCTGGCTTCCTGCTCTGCTTGACAAGAGCTCCACCAGAGCACCGTTTCAGCAACCAGTTCATCAAGCAGCCACTGGAAATGCAGCTTGGGCTAGGGCTCAGTGTTGACACCTGCAGAGTCCAGGGGAGATGCCTTCTGCTTTGGAAAGGAGCTGTCTGGAAAGGGCAGAGCCTGCTCCTCCTCGTTGTGGTACGCTGATAGCGGCAGTGAGTATGTGCAGCTTGGTTAATTGTGGAGTAATGGCTAAGTGAGCAGCTTGGCTCTTCAGCAGTCCTCCTGCTGAAGTTGTTTCCAGTCAAAAGTCCCATCCAAAGTCAGGTCAAAATTATCCTTTTCTTGCTCTCGGGAGAGTTCCAAAAACACCTGAAATGGGTACAGCAAAAGAGATTATTTCCCTCTCCCTAGGCACTGTGATGCTGCTTGGCAGGGGACACAACTCTGCAGCCCTCAGTGAGGTAGATTCACGTGGGGAGCACAGACACAGAAGCTGAGACCCCTGAGCTCTCTTCTATAACCAGTGTGCCCAGGTGGCCAAGAGGGCAATGGCATCCTGGCCTGCATCAGGAATGGTGTGGCCAGCAGGAGCAGGGAGGTCATTCTGCCCCTGTACTCTGCACTGCTTAGACCACACCTTGAGTGCTGTGTTCAGTTCTGGGCCCCCCAGTTTAAGAGGGACATTGAGATGCTTGAACGTGTCCAGAGAAGGGCAACGAGGCTGGTGAGAGGCCTCGAGCACAGCCCTACGAGGAGAGGCTGAGGGAGCTGGGATTGTTTAGCCTGGAGAAGAGGAGGCTCAGGGGAGACCTTATTGCTGTCTACAACTACCTGAGGGGTGGTTGTAGCCAGGAGGAGGTTGCTCTCTTCTCTCAGGCAGCCAGCACCAGAACAAGAGGACACAGCCTCAAGCTACGCCAGGGGAAATTTAGGCTTGAGGTGAGGAGAAAGTTCTTCACTGAGAGAGTCATTGGCTACTGGAATGGGCTGCCCAGGGAGGTGGTGGAGTCGCCGTCCCTGGAGCTGTTCAAGGCAGGATTGGACGTGGCACTTGGTGCCATGGTCTAGCCTTGAGCTCTGTGGTGAAGGGTTGGACTTGATGGTCTGTGAGGTCTCTTCCAACCTTGGTGATACTGTTTGATACTGTGATACTGTGAATCAACCAGGTTGGAAGAGACCTGCAAGATCATCCAGTCCAGCCTAGCACCCAGCCCTATCCAGTCAACCAGACCATGGCACTAAGTGCCTCATCCAGGCTTTGCTTCAACACCTCCAAGCACAGCAACTCCACCACCTCCCTGGGCAGCCCATTCCAATGCCAATCACTCTCTCTGCCAACGACTTCCTCCTAATCAATCAAGCACTAATCCTCCTAATCCAATCCAGCACTGGCTGCCCTTAGGTATATCCACAGAGCTGGTTTTACCCACTGATGGGGTGACAGGAACAGTCCTCACCTTCACCACCAGCCTTGTGCTTAAGACATTAACCTGCTGCTTCAGGAGCAACCACAGAGGCTGGGTATGGGTATCTACCAAGAGCATGCTTCCCTTGGGTGTGCCTGTGTCTGGCAGTTGGAATCAGAGACTGGATTGGGTTGGAAGGGAAGTTTAAAGGTCATCAAGCCCAACTCCCCCACAGTGAGCAGGGACATATGTGACTGGATGAGGCTATTCAGAGCCCACATCCAACCTAAATTTGAGTCAGGTGGCAACACTTCACCCAGGCTTGTTGTCACCATACTGAATCCAAACAGCAACCTGCTTTGGTGGAAGGTGTCCTTGTTGTAGAATCAAGCAGGTTGGAAGAGTGCTCCAAGCTCAGCCAGGCCAACCTAGCACCCAGCCCTAGCCAAGCAACCAGACCATGGCACTAAGTGCCTCATCCAGGCTTTGCTTCAACACCTCCAGGGATGGTGACTCCACCACCTCCCTGGGGAGCCCATTCCAATGCCAATCACTCTCTCTGCCAACAACTTCCTCCTAACATCCAGCCTAGATCTCCCCTGGCACAACTTGAGACTGTGTCCCCTTCTTCTGTTGCTGCTTGCCAACCCCCACCTGGCTACAGTCTCCCTTCAGGTAGTTCATGGCAGTGCAGCTGGAACTAGATGATCTTTAAGGTCCCTTCCAACCCAAACCATTCTGTGAGTCTATGAAAATAAAACTGAACCATTTTCCACCACTTTCCCAGTAAAGGGCTCCTTGCCCACCACCTCCAGGCACCTTTTGGGTGGAGCAGCCTTCTGTCACTGTGCTGGCCCAGGTTTCACTGCAGGTTTTCCTCCTGCTCATGCCTTTACAGCATGTCCAGCCTAGAAATCACTTACCTGAGCCAAAGTATTCAAAGAGAAGCTGTACTCCTCGAGGCTGAAGTTTTGTCTGGCTGTGGAGAAATGGAAAGAGAGCCAAAAATGAGCAGCCTGTGTCCCACCTTTTCCAAAAGTCAGCTTGTTTTGCTCTTACCTTCCTCCAGCCTGGAGAAAGACTGAGACAGGGGCAGTGCATCTTCCATTGGGACCTTATAGACTAGCAAAGAGGGGAACCTTGAAGAGAAGAAGAGGAGAAGGCTGTGCTTGCCCTGTACTGTAGTTTTGGGATCACACCTTAAAGCCATGCTGCTAGCTGGATGTATGGATGCTTGCTGCAGGGATCACAGCAGGGTTGGATGTGGTGGCATTATCAAACCAGCTCCCCATAGAGGCATTCTGAGCTGTGCAGGTCACTCCAGCTGAGATCCTGTGTCTGGCCACCACTTTAGGGCTGAGCTAGTATTGAAGCCACTGTACATCCCATAATTTATAGTTACCTCTCCTGGCGGGCTGCACCTGGGAAAATCCTCAACACCTCAGCATGGAGGAGGTCACTCTGCTCTGGATCCTTGACTTTAATTTCCAGTAGGTAGCCTTTGCCAAACTTGTTCTTCAGGTACTGAATGGAGCCAATGCATCTGCAAGGGAAGGAGGGAAAAAAAAAGATCACATTGGGTGCTTCTGTGCTCCACAACCTTCCTGGGCAACCTGTGCCAGTGTCTCACCACCCTCAATGCCAAGAATTTCTTCCTGACATCCACTTTCAATCTCCCCTCTGCCACTTTAAACCCATTCCTCCTCATCCTGTCATTACAAGACCTTGTCAATAGTCTCTCCTCAGCCCTCCTGTAGCCCCCCCTTCAGATACTGGAAAGCCACTACAAGGTCTCCTTGAAGCCTCCTCTTCTCCACACCGAACCCAAACTCTTACAACCTGATGTCAACGTGAAACCATTGCTGCTCCATCATCTGCTCCTTCCCAAATTGTACCACTGGGGAAATCCACAGGAAGCACTTTCCCAAAGCCCATGGGGGATGGGTTCAGGTAGGTGAAGCCAGAGGAGAACCTCCTGCTGCTGGACCAGTGGTTGCCATGCTGCTGCCCACCTTAGCTGCCCAGACACCATGATGGCCACGCGGTCACACACAGCCTCTGCCTCCTCCATGTAGTGTGTTGTCAGGATGGCTCCTGTCTCCTTGCTTCTCAGGGCAGTTCTGATCATTTTCCTGAGGACCACAGGGGAAAGAAAACAACCCAAACACTCCCTTGGAGCACTTTTCCTCACACCCTTGTGCCTCCAAATGGCTCTTCCCTGAAACAAGTGAAATCTTCCCATCTGGCACCCTCAGCCCCACCAGCACCTGGAGGTACTTTGGGATAGTGACCAAAATGATTTTTTTTTGATCTCAGCTCAAAATGAATTTATCCAAATTCCTACAGTCTGCAACAAGGATGAGTGTAAAATAGGTTTTCACAGAATCACAGAATCATTTCAGGGTTGGAAGGGACCACAAAGGATCACAGAATCATAGAATCATAGAATGGTTTAGGTTGGAAGGGACCTCAAGGATCATCCAGCTCCAACCCCCTGCCATAGGCAGGGACACCTCCCACTAGAGCAGGCTGCTCAAGGCCTCATCCAGCCTGGCTTTAAAC
>WAAF01011577.1:0-10274 GCA_013400475.1 Tricholaema leucomelas
AAACCATTCTATGATTCTATGATTAACATAACACTTAAAAAGTCTATTTGACCACACTAACATAACTGTTAAAAAGTCTATTTAACCATATTAACATAGCACTGAAAAAGTCTAACTGTGTTAGCATAGCACTAAAGAAGTCTAACTGTGGTAGTATATCACTAGAAAAGTCTAATTAACCATGTTGGCATAGCACTAAAAAAGTCTGACCATGTTAGCATATAAAAGTCACCTTCTGAGCTTCTTCCCCCCCTGCTCTGAATGGACCTTGCTTGGTAGAACTGATTTCTTTGCTTACATTGGCAAGAAAAGTATGAAATCAGGGATGATACATCCCAGTCTTGATAGGAAAAGTAGAAACCATGCAAACACATCAGCAATTGGTCTCACAGATGCTGGAGTAAAGCTGTTTGTCCATGGAAGAACTGCTATGTCTCACCATCCAGCAGCATATGATGGCAGACCAATGCTGGATGCAGCTTCGTAGCTGTGGTTCAAAAGCTCATGTAAGAGGAGCACGCTGGGATACTGCTGATATCTTTTTAAACTCAGTATTTCTAATGAGAAGAAGATGTCTGAATGTTATTTTATGTAAGTCACAATCATTTGAAAAAATGCCTTAGCAGGCACAGGTCTCAGAAGGGATTTAAAATCATCTCCATATTTTGTTTTCCTTCAGTTTCTCCTTTGTTTCTTTGCTGCTGCTGCATCTTATTTCTAATCTTCCCCATACTACTGCAGTAGCATGTCCACCTCCAGAGCAGTGATAGAAGAGGTTATGTAATTAAATGGTCCACTGTAGCAATCAGGAATTCTTGCTAATTAATTTATCTCAGGATCAGTGTCCTGCTACTGTGTGGGTCTTTCCATCCCTGTCCTGCTACTACGTGGGTCTTTCCATCCCGAGTGGCAGCATCAAGAAGTCACAGGAACCTTTTAGGTAAGGCATTAATGGTTGCTCCATTGCTGGATTTGAGCAGATTGCAGAAAGCAGAAGAGCAACTTTACTGTGCAGATAGCCTTTAACTCATCTAAACTCACCTGAAGTTATAAGTCCTTACTTAAATATCTCATCTGAGGTGCTGCTTTTCAAACTCATCCCTGAAATCACACAAACACAGATTCACTTCAACATTTAAACATCCAACGTGTTCCAAAGAGGACATTTTTCCCAGACTTTTCTATCCAGTGGCAAGCCTGAAATTTAGGAGTCTGTGAGAGAAAAGAGGCACAGAGGTAGAAGAAAGATTATAGAAGTTGAGTTATTGATGGCACCAGCGTATCAGACAAAACATAATCTGGCTCCAGCTTTGTATTTTCTAAAGAGAAGACCAGGCAAGGAGGGTGTTGGGGAGCAGAGATGGAGCTGTGCACCAAGTCACAGGGTGACAGCTTCCCAGAGCATGGGTGTTGCTGTGAAGAGGGGACTGCTTGGTGTTATGGGGTTTACTGGAGTTTATATGCCAAACCTGAGTTTGCCAACTAGTCCAACTGAGTGAGACTGAGCTGCCCCAGCTTATCCTTGATCACAGGCATCATAGAATCTCAGAATCAGTCAGGGTTAGAAGAGATAGAATCACAGAATATCAAGGGCTGGAAGGGACCTCAAAAGATCATTTAGTCCAACACCCCTGCCAGAGCAGGCACCAGACCTCACAGGGAATGCCAATATCCCCCTGTCCCCTTGAGAGATCACTCTTCAGGGGGGATGTCAGTCCTCTCAGGAGACATTAACCCTCTAGCGAGATATCATGCCCCTGGGATGCTTGGACCACAAAGATCATTTAGTTCCAACCCCCCTGCCATAGGCAGCACTAGTTCAGGCTGTCTAGAGCTCCATCCAGCCTGGCCTTAAACGCCTTCAGGGATGAGGCTTCCACCATCTCCCTGGGCAACCCATTCCAGGCTCTCACCACCCTCATGCTGAAGAACTTCTTCCTAACATCCATTCCAAATCTACCCATTTCCACCTTTGTTCCATTCCCCCCAGTCCTATCACTCCCTGACATCCTAAAAAGTCCCTCCCCAGCTTACTTGTAAGCACTCTTCAGATACTGAAAGGCCACAATAAGGTCACCTGGGAGCCTTCTCTGCAGACTGAACAGCCCCACCTCCCTTAGTCTCTCCTCATAGGATCATAATGATTAACAAGTTTACCCCAGCCAGAATGTTTCACCTGGGAATTGTGTCCCCAGCCCAGCTCGCAGACATCCCCATGCCAAAGAGCCATCCAGTCTTGACAGGAAATCCTCTGAGGTGAAGACCTCAGGACCCTTTTGTGGAAATTTTCCTAATGAATAATTAAACTCACTGATAATCCTGTCTGTGTTATCCGTAGGCACAGATACAGGCTGGGTGGTGAATGGCTGAGAGCAGCCCTGAGGAGAAGGACCTGGGGGTCTGGGTCGACGAAAAGCTCAACATGAGCCTGCAGTGTGCACATGCAGCCCAGACAGCAACCCTGTGCTGGGCTGCATCAAGAGACGTGTGGCCAGCAGGGCAAGGGAGGGGATTCTCCCCCTTCACTCTGCTCTCGTCAGACCCCACCTGGAGTACTGTGTGCAGTTCTGGAGCCCCCAACACAAGAAGGACATGGAACTGCTGGAGCGGGTCCAGAGGAGAGCCACGAAGATGCTCAGAGGGCTGCAGCAGCTCTGCTATGAGGACAGGCTGAGAGAGTTGGGGCTCTGCAGCCTGGAGAAGAGAAGGCTTCGAGGAGACCTTATAGTGGCTTTCCAGTATCTGAAGAGAGCCTACAGGAAGGCTGGGGAGGGACTATTGACAAGGTCTGGGAATGTCAGGACGAGGGGGAATGGGTTTAAGCTGGAGGAGGGGAGATTTAGACTGGATGTTAGGAGGAAGTTCTTTCCAGTGAGGGTGGTGAGACACTGACACAGGTTGCCCAGGGAGGTTGTGGATGCTTCCTCCCTGGAGGTGTTTAAGGCCAGGCTGGATGAGGCCTTGAGCAACCTGCTCTAGTGGGAGGTGTCCCTGCCTATGGCAGGGGGGCTGGAGCTGGATGATCCTTGAGGTCCCTTCCAACCTAAACCATTCTATGATAATCACAGTGTGACCATTTTCAGCTTCTGGGTCTTGAATCATTATTAAATGCTAAGTGTCAGAACCATTACAGATCTTCTCCTCATGTAGGTACTAATGTATCACAATCAAGTCTCTTACCCTTTATTTTGATAAACAGATTAGGCTGCATGCATCTAATCCTACACAGCAGATATTCCAGGTCTTGAAATCATACTTTTCTGATCTATTTTCAATTTTCCATGGCTTCTTTGAAGTGTGAGCACCAAGACTAGTCATGATATTCCAGTAGTTTTCCCACCAGCTCACACACAGCTGTACTTCTTGTGCCAGAACCCCTGGCCCAGCAATTCTGCTGCTAGCTTAGGTTGAGGAAATTCAATCTAGGGTATTAAAACACTTGCTCTGTATTTTCCCCTGCATAATTAGAAAGCAGTGAGAGATCAAGCAAAGGATCAAATATGGGCTGGGGGGGAAAGTTTCCAATTCTTAAGTTAATTGTCCTGAAAAGTTTGGAGAAATTTACCACAGAGATACTCTCCCATGGAGCAAGCAAGTGCTGACTGTGAGTCTGTTTATGCTTTGGCCACATCTGTATGGCAGGAGCATAAAGAGCATGGCATGCTGTTTAATATCTGTCAGGCTTCTTTTTTAAACCACTTAATAAGCATCTATGTAAATGTTACACACACACACACACAAAAAGAGTTCTAACAACTAGAACAAGAATAACATTTTATATGGTGGCTCCCACCCTTAATCCCAGCTTCTGCATGCCAGTTCCTCCCCCCCACACACTTTCACATCCCTGTTTCTTGACAGGTGCCAGAAGGTTTCAGAGTTTTCTTGTGGCTTCATCCTTGGGAACTGCCATTTTACCAGGAGTGAATCTGACCTGCTGAGCAAATAAAGCTGAGGCAGAATATGTAGGCTCTACCCAGAATAGGGGGGATTACTCTGCTCTCCTGAGACCCCACCTGGAGGACTCTGTGCAGTTCTGGAGCCCCCAACACAAGAAGGATGTGGAACTGTTGGAGCAAATCCAGAAGAGGGCCATGAAGATGCTCAGAGAGCTGCAGCAGCTCTGCTATGAGGACAGGCTATGAGAGTTGGGGCTCTTTAGTCTGGAGAAGAGAAGGCTTTGAGGAGACCTTGGAGTGGCCTTCCAGTATCTGAAAGGGGCCTACAGGAAGGCTGGGGAGGGACTATTGACAAGGTCTTGTAATGACAGGACGAGGGGGAATGGGTTTCAACTGTCAGAGGGGAGATTTAGACTGGAAGTTAGGAAGAAATTATCTCCAGTGAAGGTGGTGAGACACTGGCACAGGTTGCCCAGGGAGGTTGTGGCTGCTTCCTCCCTGGAGGGGTTCAAGGCCAGGGTGGATGAGACCTTGAGTGACCTGTTCTAGTGGGAGGTGTCCCCTGCTATGGCAGGGGGTTTGGAACTAGATGATCTTTGAGGTCCTTTCTAACCTAAACCATTCTATGATTCTATGATTTCCTGTCTTTCTGTTGGCATTTTTGACTCTGGAATTTCTTTTTTTAGCCAAGGATTGCTCCATGTTCATTCAGCCTCCCTCTAACTTCACCTTGTGAAAGAAGCAGGGCTCTGCAAGTGTCATTTTCCCAGCAACAGCTGCTGCTTTTAGCATCCAACAGTCTTTAAATCCACAGAAGGCTACTTTATATGGACAGGGAAGCATTAAATGCTAGGAAATGAGGGTCTTTAGGTAACTATTCCAGATCTGCTATATCTGCAGTTACAGCAATTGGTGGTGTAGGTGGTGTTCTTTTACTGGCTTTTAATGAGACACATTTATTACTGCCTTGCGATAAACCAAAGTAGAGCCATAAAAGTGACTTTCATTGAACAGTTGTTTTGAGTCCTGCCTGGGTCTTATAAAGCTTCATTTGTTCAAGGCTTTAGTTTTGGTTTTACATGCCTGACACCTTTTTGGTGACATCTGTTATCTCCTTGGAAGGTTACATAAAATAGGCTTACCTTCCACAATACAACAGAGCCTCGTTTCGTGCCTGGTGGCAGTTGGGAGCTGATCCTTCATAATCTGCTGCATCAGCTGAGAAACCAAAGCTCTCCATACCAGCAGGCAGAGCATGGGGTTGAAGCTGCACATTTATGTTTCACCTTAGTTGAAAACTGTAACTCTGCAGGTTGATAACAAATGAAATTTTAATGACAGAGCCTGATTGAGGCATAGGAAGTTCCATGGAAACAGGAGGAGGAATTTTTTCACTGTGATGGTGACAGAGCACTGGAACAGGCTGCCCAGGGAGGTTGTGGAGTCTCCCTCTCTGGAGGTATTCAAACCCCTCCTGGATGTGTTTCTGTGTGATCTGTTGTAGGTGATCCCGTTGGACTGGATGAGCTTTTGAGGTCCCTTCCAGCCCCTAAGCTTCTGTGATTTGTGATACATCTGTCATTGTTCAGAGAAGTTAAATCCCAATGACTTCAGAGACAGATGATAGAATGGTTTAGGTGTGTCGTGACCTCAAAGATCATCTAGTTGCAGCCTCCTCGATGATCTCTGGAGGTCCCTTCCAACCTCTGAGGTTCTGTGATTCCTCCAACATCCTTCCACTCTTGCTCTGTGCCCTGCTTCTGTGTACCACATACAGAGAGCTCAGTCAGCCAAATTAATGCTATGTATTTAGTGAAACATTTTGTGTTTGCAATAATAAAATCAGAATGAGTTAGGTTGGAAGGGACCTCAAAGGTCATCCAGTTCCAACCCCCCGCCAGAGGTGGGGATACCTCACACTAGAACAGGTCACTCAAGGCCTCATCCAACCTGGCATCCACAGCCTCCCTGAGCAACCTATTCCTTGGCAAACCCTAACCTTCAGCCACAGCATGGTGATAAAAATACACTTTTTCAGGTCCAGCAGTGAATGCACTATTGCAGGCTTATGTCTTTTCTTCATCTGCTGGCTCAGTTTGCATTTCACTGAAAACAAGTCCCAATATTTCAGCCACACTTCCAGAAAAGTTCTTAACGATTCACCTCTGTTAATACCTAATAAAGCCTAAAAAAAAGCCAACTAAAACCAAATTAGGTTGGGAATTTCCTGGGTTCTTGTGTTTGTCATGCAAATTTTCAGTGCTGTTCTTTTTATGATAATACAAAATAAAGTAGTTTCTTCTCGTAGCATTGTAAATCATTTGCTTTCTATTGCAGGCAGCTGGTTTTGTTACAGTAATGTTACAGCACTGCAGTGCATAGTAAAGGCAAGGAGACCTTCTTTTATTTATTTATTTATCTTCCCAGGCCTCCCATGCAATTGATGTTTGTGCAAATAGAAGCAGATAATGACCAAACAGTAATTTATTGGAATCATAGAATCAGTCAGAGCTGGAAGGGACCACAAGGATCAGCCAGTTCCAACCTCCCTGCCATGGGCAGGGTCACCCTACCTTAGATCAGGCTGGCCACAGCCTCATCCAGCCTGGCCTTAAACACTTCTAGGATTGGGGCCTCAACCACCTCCCTGGGCAACCCATTCCAGGCTCTCACCACTCCCATGCTGAACAACTTCCTCCTCACGTCCAGCCTGAACCTACCCATCTCCAGCTTTGCTTCATTCCCCCCAGTCCTGTCACTCCCTGATATCCTGGAAAGTCCCCCCCCAGCTTTTTTGTAGGCCCCCTTCAGATACTGAACGGCCACATTAAGGTGATATTGGAGCCTCCTCTTCTCCAGACTGAACAGCCCCAACTCTTTCAGTCTGTCCTCATAGGAAAGGACAGAATCTGCCCACCCTCACAGATGCAGCTGAGGGTTGTTGAGCTCAGTAGAGCTCTGGAATGCATTAGCTGGGTTGATTTGTCTCTCTTCTCCAAATTGCACCTTCTCGTACACTGCCCTTTGCCTCCTCCAGCAAAATCCTGCTTTTTTCCTGCTTAGAGCATAGAATCATAGGATCACAGAATGGTTTAGGTTGGAAGGGACCTCAAAGATCATTTAGCTCCAATCCCCTGCCATAGGCAGGGACACCTCCCACTAGAGCAGGTCACTCAAGGTCTCATCCAACCTGATCCTGAACACTCCAGGGAGGTTGTGGAGCACAGAATCACAGAATGTGATCAGAGATTCTGTGCTCCACAACCTCCCTGAGCAACCTCTGCCAGTGTCTCACCACCCTCACTGCAAAGACCTTCTTCCTAATATCCAGTTTCAATCTCCCGTCTGCCAGTACCCATTCCTCCTCATCCTGTCATTCCCAGACCTTGTCAATAGTCCCTCCACAGCCTTCCTGTAGGCCCCTTTCAGATACTGGAAAGCCACTCCAAGATCTCCTCAAAGCCTTCTCTTCTCCAGACTAAAGAGCCCCAACTCTCATAGCCTGTCCTCATAGCAGAGCTGCTGCAGCCCTCTGAGCATCTTCATGGCCCTCTTCTGGATTTGCTCCAACAGTTCCACGTCCTTCTTGTGTTGGGGGCTCCAGAACTGCACACAGTACTCCAGGTGGGGTCTGAGGGGAGTAGAGTAAAGGGGCAGCACTGACTGCCCACCCTCAGAGATGCAGATGAGGGTGGTTCAGCTCACTAGAGCTCCAGAATGCAAATCTAAACCAGCTGGTGTTTTCAGGCGGGTGTCTCACTTGAGCTTACTCAAAGGAACACAAAGCGAACGGTAAGAATTAAGCCAACCACAAATTATTTGGGGGGGGGGGGAACTGTCTGGTTTGTGTTAGAAATAAACTTTTCACTGCTGGCTGTTGTTTCAAAACTATTGCCTCTATTTTTGATATTCATCCTTAGGATCTAACACAAACTCTGTCTTACTAGTTTAATCCACTGTTAGACCGTGTTTAAACGGCTTTTATTGTAGTCATGTGCTATAAAATGGTTCTCGCTGGAGTTTGTTGGCTGGAAGCCAAAGGGTAATACTGCTTCAAGTGGTACAGCACAGTATTCAAAGAGGGTTGTTGGGTATTTTTTTTTTCTCCTTTGGTGTTGGTACTTACCAATTTCACACCTTGAAAAGAGCCTAACTGCATCAAAATGTGATGTATCTGCTCGGAGTGCAGGGACTAGGAAAATGTTATAGTGCAAAATGAGAGCAAAGAAAACATCTTAGGGCATTGAGTCAGTCATCAGCAAGTTTGCAGATGACACCAAGCTGGGGGCAGATGTTGCTGGGCTGGAGGGCAGAAGGGCTCTGCAGTGGGACCATGACTGCCTGGACAGATGGGCAGAGTCCAAGGGGATGGTGTTCAATAAGTCCAAGTGCCGGGGGCTGCACTTTGGCCACAACAACCCCATGCAGAGATACAGGCTGGGGTCAGAGTGGCTGGAGAGCAGCCAGACAGAGAGGGATCTGGGGGTGCTGATTGATACCCACCTGAACATGAGCCAGCAGTGTGCCCAGGTGGCCAAGAGAGCCAATGGCATCCTGGCCTGCATCAGGAATGGTGTGGCCAGCAGGAGCAGGGAGGTCATTCTGCCCCTGTACTCTGCACTGGTTAGACCNCAGGGGAAATTTAGGCTCGAGGTGAGGAGAAAGTTCTTCACTGAGAGAGTCATTGGCTACTGGAATGGGCTGCCCAGGGAGGTGGTCCCTGGAGCTGTTCAAGGCAGGCCTGGACGTGGCACTTGGTGCCATGGTCTAGCCTTGAGCTCTGTGGTAACAGGTTGGACTTGATGATCTGTGAGGTCTCTTCCAACCTTGGTGATACTGTGGTACTGTGATACATTTCAGCTGTATCAACAATTAATTCCTTTTTTTGTGTGTGTGTGTGTGCCTGATTAGCAATTTGTGTAATCCTTTGCTAAAGAGCCTAGGAATCATACACAAATATTTAGCAATCTTCTCTTTTCAAAAGGAATTATTTTTAACTTGCCACAGCAGGACCGCTTCGAGGACTCCAACGACCACAATTTAGCTCATAGTTGACATTAAATTAGGTCATTTGTATTTAGAAAGATTTTTTTTCCACATCCCCCCCCCTCCTCTGGAATGCTAATTGAGTGATGTAACATCTCCAGTTCTGCTTCTGGCAGCATTTTATTTTCTTGTGCACAGCCACAGTCATGCAAACTCCAGCAATAAAGTGAATAAAGATGACAATAATGCTTAACGATGTGGACCTTCAGTTCTGCAAGCGTTTTGGCAGGAGCAGATTCCTTCCCTGATAACATTTCAGAATATTTCCAGGCATGGACTAGGTTCCATTGGGATGATCTGGGATTGGGACAGAAAAATTGCTACCATTACTTCATCGCTGTGGTTTGGACCAGCACCTTCTTTCTGGGGCATTATGACACTTGGTTTGGTTGTTTCTATTATTCATGTTGCAAACGTGCCCAAAAAGGAAGGAAAGAGACTGTTAGGAGCAGTTAACCTCTGCAGTTTCCACGAAGAGAGTTAACATTCACTGCATGCCAAATGCAGGTCCATTAGGGTGAATAATGAGCGAGTATATCTGAGGCTTTGCACAGGACGAGATGGAAACAGATTGGGGCAGGGGATTGTACCACACTTTATTACCCAGTGAAATGTAACTGGATCCTGTTGCAGGAAGGAAGAACCAGAGATGCTTGTTTCAGAATTCATTTGCTCCAGAAAGATGTTGTTATTTTACTAGGGGTTTTTATGAAACATGTGTAGTTACAGTTTTACAAGGCAGGAGGTTCTCTTAACCATGGCAGCAAGACAGGCGGCGCAAATCTTACATCCTTCTGTCAAATGGCAGAGGGCAAGAACATAGAATTTAACTGTTCAGCCTTGTAGAAACAAGACCAGAACCAGACATCCACCACCAGACAAATTGCAGGTGGTTTAAACATAGAATCATAGAATGGTTTAGGTTGGAAGGGACCTCAAGGATCATCCAGCTCCAACCCCCTGCCATAGGCAGGGACACCTCCCACTAGAGCAGGTTGCTCAAGGCCTCATCCAGCCTGGCTTTAAATGCCCCCAGGGAGGAAGCATCCACAACCTCCCTGGGCAACCTGTGCCAGTGTCTCACCACCCTCACTGTAAAGAACTTCCTCCTAACATCCAGTCTAAATCTCCCCTCTTCCAGCTTAAACCCATTCCCCCTCGTCCTAACATTACCAGACCGTGTAAATAGTCCCTCCCCAGCTTTCCTGTAGGCTCCCTTCAGATACTGGAAAGCCACTCTAAGGTCTCCTCCAAGCCTTCTCCTCTCCAGGCTGCAGAGCCCCAACTCTCTCAGCCTGTCCTCATAGCAGAGCTGCTGCAGCCCTCTGA